>OZ030394.1:36948145-37006411 GCA_964023965.1 Melinopterus prodromus
CCATTTTCATCCCGAACAAGTCTGCAGTCTAGAAAAGGAATACTGCTATTTGCTTCAGATTCCACGGTAAACTGAATATGGGTATTAAAGGTGTTAAATGCAGCCAATGTACTATCAGCACTGAAAAGAATAAAAACGGTTTTTCTCAATAATGGTTTCCCTAATAGGCTGTTGAATAAAATTCTGTTTTCTACCTACACCCACAGACCTATACCGAGTATGTTTGATTTACCGAACCCTCCCGCCCCCACTAAATATAAAAAACTTGCCATGATACCGGGACTAACAGAAAAACTGAAAGCGATAATGAAGCCCTATGTTCCGGATGACATTAAAATAGTTCAGCATTACCCAAACAAATTAAATAAGCTGTTCTCTAAGATTAAAGACCAAGATCAGGTTTGCTTCAGGTCAAACGTTATTTACGCAATTGACTGTAATGATTGTGAGGGCACTTATATTGGTGTTACTTCCCAGTGGCTTAAGAACCGTGTCTCCTTGCATAAGAGTGACTGCCGTACGGGAAAAACAAGGTGTGCTTTAGCTTTGCACTCCATCGGCAAGGATCATACCTTTGATTTTGATAACGTAAAAGTTCTAGATTCTGACAGAGATCATAACAACAGACTATTTTTGGAAATGTACAATGTAAACTTGACTGACCACGCTGTGAACTTTAAGAATGATGTGGATGGTATCAGTAATATTTATTCTTATATAATTTCAATTGATAAAAGTTATTCTACCAACAGGAGAACGGTGACTAGTGATAGTCTAATATTCTAGCAGTGGCACGATTTGTTGTTACACGTGACGCATGCCTGTGGTTGTATTCAGAATGTAAATGTTGTCCTTTTACCGCCAAAACGACTCCGCAGTGACCTGACCGACTACCTTATTTTAACATTATTTTATTATTGTTATTGACGTTCGTGAATTTATTGAAGATGTTCGAGAGGTTTCTCAACTTGTGCTGCTTAATTTAACTCATATTTGTAAGTACGCTGACGCTTTTTATTATGTTTTTGTATTCATTACGTGTGTTACGTGTTCTTTTGTAGTTTTGCCTGATGAAGGAACAATTGATTCCGAAATATAGCAATTAAAAATAAAGAGTTAGCTTTATTATAAACGGATCGAATACCCAACCACACTAGCCTTTACACTATATATATATATATATATATATATATATATATATATATATATATATATATATATATATATATATATTGTAACGTTTCGTGGTCCAATCAAAAGTCGTAGTCTAATGAGAACATACTTTTAATACTTTTATAGAAATATCACACGTGTCTATCTACTGCCTATGTCAGAATGTTTTCTACGTAACATTTTATTTTATCGTATCCTCGACAAACATTTCAACTTGAAAACCATGTAACACTGCCTCCCCTCTAATGAAAGCTGGCGGCCTGAACAGATTCCGCACCTTCAAAAACCTTTAGCCGATCAAGGTGAACTATTTTCTTTTTTGTTCTGGTATTCTTTTGTATTCTGTACACCACATCATTTATACGTGTAATTACCAAATACGGTCCTTCCCAGCAAGTAGACAATTTTGGTGAACGTCCCGTTTTACGTTTTGGATTATATAACCACACCAAATCTCTTTAGTGGAACCCAGCCGAATCCTCTTTTAAATCGTATCGAGCTTTCATTTTATCACTTGCTAACTTAATACTTTCCCTAACAAAAGAATGCACCTTCAATAGCTTTCCTTTTAACTCGTCTACGTAGCCTAGAATTTCCTTAGGTTCATCTTTGGGAGAACCGAACACCAAATTGCAGGGTAGGCGAAGGTCACGGCCAACTACAATACGAGCAGGAGTTTGTCTGGTGGTATCATGAATGGCACTGCGGTAAGCCAACAAAACAATGGAATATATTTGTCCCAATCCTTCTGCGTCTCCTGTACAACTTTACGTAAGTGAGCTTCCAACGTTTGATGAAACCGCTCAACCATGCCATCAGACTGAGGGTGCAGAGGTTTGGTTCTCGTTTTCCTGGTTCCTAGCAACTTGCAAACCTCTTGAAAGACCAAAGACTCAAAATTTCTTCCTTGATCTGAGTGGAGTTCAAGGGGAACCCCAAATCTGCTAATCCAGTTGTTGACTAATGCGGTTGCAACAGTTTTTGCTTGGTTCGGGATTGCGTAGGCTTCAGGCCATTTGCTAAAATAATCACTGAGTACTAGTATGTACCTATTACCTTTATCCGTCGTAGGGAAGGGACCAGCTACGTCGACAGCGATCCTCTCGAAAGGCACCCCCACGTTGTATTGCTGCATCATTCCTTGTCCTCCACTTGCCGCACAAATTGTACACTGTCGACACCACCGTTCAACACTACCGTTCAACTTTATATTCGCTTTGAGAGGACCAGCATTAAATGTATTGCAAACGTTACCAATAGAAGACCAGCAAAACTATTACGTTCTCATGAAGACATTACAATTGAGATTTAGTAATGATCACTTGCGCCAGGTGTACGCTACACAATTGAAGTCTCGTTTACAGAAAAATACGGAGGCTTTGCAAGAATATGAAACAGATGTAAGAAGACTTGTACATTTAGCGTATCCTTCTGCCCCTCTGGAGTTTCAGGAACAACTTTCTGCAGAAACATTTATTTGTGGGATTGGTGACAATGAAGTAATAATAATAATAATAATAATAATAATCCACGCCTTAACATCCCCCAACAGCTTTCGCCACTACGGGGGCATCGGCAGGCCCGAATTATCATTATTATGAAAAAAAAAAGATTCTTCAGATTTCCAGTTTTCGGAACTCTGCAGATGCACTAATTAGGGCTTTAGAAGTGGAAGCCGCATTTGATAACTACAGTTCCCTTGGAAATGTTAGGGGTATCGACAAAGTGCAAACACAATCGTCTCCAATCGAATCACTGCTGGAGAAATTAAGTAACCAATTGAATGATTTCTCGCACCAAATTATGGAGACAACAAGTAGATCGAAGCGGCTCCTCCATGAGATCACCTTGATGTGGTGGAGGGGCTCTAGTATAGATGTCTGCCCTGCCAAGTCAACGGGGCCTCCCCCGGTGGCGGGGCTGAGTTGGCGCCTGAAGCTAACGATCTCGACCCAGGGATCTCACTTCTAGTGAGTTGTGCGTGGCGTGCATAGGTTTCCCAAGCTGGGATGGGTACTTTCCACAATCCGTGCTCATCTCTCTACCCTCTCCACTATCCCCCCTCAACCCCAGCTTAAGATGTTATGCGACCCGTGTTGATGAGCTAATGGCACCCGGGGTATAAGGGTGTCTCATACGGAGCCTCCAAGGAACCAGGCGCCCCCTTGGAGTACCTAGCCCCGCACCGTTATTCGGGTCACTGACGGTGTCGGTCTGCAAACACCCGGTACTCGTGGGAACAATTATGGACCAAATCAAAACAAAAAACCAAACCGGGGAACAAACTCAGATTGTATCTTTGCAATTGTAACAACATTTTCTGTAATCTTTTTGGTGCCTTTATTAAAGGTTTCTTAAAAATGTTGAGCAAAGGTTTATGATCTGTTCGGACAGTTACATTGACATTTCCGATAATAAATTGGTCGAATTTCATACATGCAAAAACAACTGCCAATAACTCCTTCTCAATATGTGCATAGTTACGTTCGGTTTTTGTTAGTGTTCGAGATCCATAACCTATCACATTTTCTTTTTGATAAAGAACTACTCCTAATCCAAACTCACTTGCATCACATTCCATAATGACAGGCTCATTTACATTAAAATAATGAAGTGGTCTTACATTAATCAAACATGACTTGATGTCCTTGAATTCCTTTTCTTCTACTGTAGTCCATGACCAGGGAGTATGATCGTGTGTTAGACTTCTCAGATGTACAACTTTACTACTAAGATGTGGTATATATCTTCCTAAATAATTAACCATACCTAAGAATCGCAATAACTGTTGTTTATCTTGAGGCACTGGAAATTTGTTTATGGCATCTACTTTGGCTTCATCTGGTTTCATACCATGCTTTGTTAATACATGACCGTAAAATTTTACTTCGTTGACACAGAGTCTAACCTTTTCTTTATTTAGCTTGCACCTTTTGACTTCTAATCTCTTCATAAGTCTATCTAAATTGCCATTGTGGTCTCTCATAGCTTCTTCGTGAGTGTTTCCACTGCCATATATTAGGATATCGTCTGCTAGTAGTTTAATTCCTTTCAAATCTTTGGTTACTTCATTCATTTTTAATTGAAATATTTCTGGAGCAGGTTTGACACCAAAAGGCATTCTCTTCCATCGATACCTTCCAAAAGGGGTCCAAAATGTTGTTAAAAGACTACTTTCTTCTTCCAGTTCAACATGCCAAAATCCCTTCTTGGTATCTACTAATGAGAACACTTTGGCTTCTCCTAGCTCTGGTAAGATTTCATCAATGGTTGTAAATTGATAGTTGGGTCTTAACAGGGCTGTATTTAATGGAATAGGATCCAGACAAATCCTAAAAGATTTTCCTTTTCTTACTAAAAGTATATTGCTTACCCAATCTGTATGTTTTTCTTGTTTTGATATTATATCAAGTTTTTCTAGCCTTTCTAATTCCTTCTTAAGATCTTCTCTTAGACTTATTGGTATTCTTCTTGGGCTTTGGATGATGGGTTGTATACTTTTATCTATTTCTAGTTTTACTTTATCTTCAAAGCATCCATGTCCTTCAAATACTTTAGATTTTTTTTCATTATAGCTTCTGCTTCTTCTCTATTTTTTATATTCCTAACATTTGTTTGAACTGTATTACAAAATTTTACCAATCCCAATTGCTTACAAACTCCTGCCGATAACAATATTCCATGATTTATATCTACCACTTGCAGTTGTAAGCTGTATTTTTTCTCTTTACGTCTACAAATTAAAGAGTACTGACCTATTACTGGTATTTCGGTCCCTCCAAAACTCTGCAACTTATGTTTGGATTTTTTAATATCTGGCTTTTCTTGATTTAAAAGTTTAGCTAAATGTAGTGCTCCTATCAAGCTGATGTTTGCACCTGTATCTAATTGGCATCTAAGCTTTTTCCATTTTCCATGTATTTGAAAATCAATTTCAGCTTCAACGTTCCCTCCGTGGCTAGATTTGTCGATAATTTTACTAATTTCAAACATCTCATCAACTGGTTCTTCACTCTCACTAGAGTTGTCATCAACATCAACATTTTTTACTTTCTTTGGTTTATATTTCTTCTTCTCTTTTTCGGACTTTTTCTTTTCACCTTTTCTGCAGGCTTTGCTGAAATGATTCCTTCCTCCGCAGGTATTGCATTTTTCACCGTACGCAGGACATTTTCCTTTCTTAAATTCGTGGTTTCGAGCACAAAAATTGCATCGCCTTTCCTTTATGAATTTATTTATATGTTGTTCTCTAGGGTTGTTCAGATCCTCCATTCGTTGTGATGTTAATTCATCTACTCGACACATGTCTATCGTTTCCTTCAGTTTCAAATCCGCTTTGGACATCATACGTTTCTTTAGTTCCTTATTCTTAATACCTAGCACTAATCTGTCTCTCAATAAGTCATCTCTAAAGATTTTAAATTCACAGGTTTCTATTAATTTTTCTAGTTTCCTTAAATATTCGTCAAATGTTTCATCGTCTCCTTGATTACAAGAGTTAAACATTGCACGTTCATAAATCACATTTCGTTTCGATACTAATCTGCTCTTGATTGCTGTTATTACTGTATCTATGGTGATTTTTTCCTGTTCGGTTAATCTAAATCTATCGTATTTTATCATTGCTTTGCTCCCTATCATTGTAAGTAAAATACTAACTTTTCGCTGTTCTTCTATTCCTGTATCATTGTTCATACCTGTTGCTGCTATATAGTTCTTAAAGTCACTAACAAAGTTTTCGAAATTTTCCTCCATATTCCCTTCAATTTGCAAAGGTGGTGGCGCTGGAATTAAGTGATTGTTCATGCTGACAGATGAGGTACTTGTCATTTTCTTAGTTAGTTCTTCTAAGGACTTCATTTGAGCTTTCAAGCATTGCAGTAGCGCTTCGTTCTCGGCCATCTTAGCTTCTATCTATGACGCTTATGACGCTTGAAATATCTAAATCGCTATGTCTGTTTTTCTATCTATCTATTTATCTCGGTACTTCTATCTAAATAGGTTCTCTCACTGTCTATAAATCTTCTCCAGTTGTTGACACACCTTTACACACCTGACACCATGTTGTGGTCATGTCAATCATCTGCAGAAACTCTAAAAGTGGTTTATTCAATACACTCAACTGGTGACAACTGATAATGTTATATAACGTCAAACATGTACAATCTATGATCCTTAATAGGTACTGTCAGTAATAATGAAAACTGTAAACTATTGGAACATTATACAACACTAACCATAATGGCCAAGGGGGGATGCCCACAAGGAGGAGTTCTATCTCCCTTACTCTGGGATATGGTCGTGGATGAGCTTCTAAGGCTACTAAACGACAATGGATACTACGCCCAAGGGTATGCGGATGACATCGTTATTCTCATCAAGGGAAAGCATCCATCTACGATATCAGGGCTCATGACCAGCGCCGTAAAAAAGGTAGAAACCTGGTGCGGGAAAGTGGGACTGAACGTAAACCTATCCAAAACCGCACTGATTGCCTTTACGAAGAGAAGGAAAACGGAAGGGCTGAAACCTCCTTCCTTCTTTAACCAGTCACTCCAACTTACCAATGAGGTTAAATTCCTAGGGATATACCTGGACTCAAAACTCACTTGGAACCGACAACTCAAACACACAACCGACAGAGCCAAAAGGATCTTAATGACAACCAAACAGGCACTCTGAAAGATGGGGACTCAAACCGGAAATGATGCTATGGCTTTATAACGCGGTAGTAAAACCCATGATCACCTACGGATGCACCGTCTGGTGGCCAAAAGTGGAACAGAATACTGCCCAGACAGCTCTCTCGAGAGTACAGCGGCTAGCATGCCTATGCATAACTGGCGCCATGGGCAGTACACCGACGGCCTCTATGGAAACCCTGCTAAACCTCCAACCACTGGACATCATCATTAAAGTGGAAGCGAGGCTAGGGGCTTACAGGCTACAACTGAACGGTAACTGGCACCCAAATGGGAAACACTCCAGAATTGTTCAAACAATCGCAAAACCAACATTAAATATGGGAAGCGATTGCATGACACCACAATACTCGCTGGATAAGACCTTCCAAATAAAAATTGGAAGGGAACAAGGAGAAAACACAAAAAAGCCAGGAACCCTGGCCTGGTACACAGACGGGTCCAAAAGGGTAGATGGATCGGGCGCAGTGATATACAGTCTATTCCCCAGATGTGAGATAAGTCTCTCCTTGGGGGCGCTGGCAACAGCATACCAGAACGAGATCTTTGCGATAAACCAATGCGCATTGGAAAACTTACAAAGGAGGTACAAAAGGCAAAACATCCTAATATACTCCGACAGCCAAGCAGCCCTACCGGCGCTGAACAGCTACAAAATCCAATCCAGAATAACCTGGGAATGCCTCCAAAACCTGACGAGACTGGCAGAAGCAAACACTGTAACCCTACAGTGGATGCCAGGACATAAACGGGAGAGGGGCAATGAAAGAGCCGACAAACTGGCTAAAAAGGGATCAAGTAGACCATGCATTGGACCGGAACCAATGATAGGCATATCAAAGTGTGTGATCAAATCAGACGTGCGAGAGTGGGCTATCAGGAAACACATCGAACGCTGGGAAAACTTGACAGGGCACAGACATAGTAAGATACTGTTGAAAAAACCCTCAAGACATATAGCCGCTGAAGTGATCAAACTCAGTAGGAATAACCTAAGGATGGTGACTGGACATAACCGGACACTGCAGCCTCAGGAAGCACCAGCACACCCTACAAATTCTGAAAGAAGAACCTGTGTGCAGACTCTGCAATGAAGAGGAGGAAGACGCCTCTCATGTTCTATTCGAATGCTTAGCATTGACCTCCTGGATGGAAGCAAACCTTGGAAGAGGAAACCCCTTAACCAACTTCCCAAAAGAAAATTTAATCGGAAGACTCCTGAGCCTTATTAACTGGACGAAGATCTTCGATTAACTACCTGGGCGGCGGCAGTACAACAAGCCACATGGCTGCAGTGCTAGGGCACCCCAACCCTCACCCAACGCTCACGGCAACAACAAAAAAAAAAAGAAGAGCCAGTACTCCGGGTCACGTGCTGGTCGATGTAAAGAAAGTCCCCAAACATGTAACTATTAAAGGAATTGCAAGATCCGCAGAGAGTCCGACAATAAATGGAAAAATAAATGATCAACCTGTAATTGTAACTATCGATACAGGAGCGGATGTATCACTAGTGCGGAAAAGACTCATTTGTTGTAGCAGTCTAGACCATATGTCTTCCAGCATTTGCTTGAGAGCTGTATCCGGAGAAAGAATCTCTGTGGTAGGAAGCGCTGACGTTGAGATACAGCTTGGTCGTTTGAACATGAGACACAAAGTAATACTGGCCAATATAAATGACGACTTCATTTTGGGTATGGACCTCATTAGTGAATACGGAATGGCACTTGAACCCGAGCTAAACCTACTGCGCTTCGGCCAAGAAGAATTCGTCCTAGGAAGGTCCAATAAAAAGTTCGAAGGCGTAAAACTAATAATCACTGACACTGTTAAGGTTCCTGGCAATTCCGAAATTCTAGTCCCAACTGTTATGCCATACCCGTCTAAATTTAAAGTTGGCGTAATTCAACCTTTGGAACTTACACACCACAACATTTTGGAAGCTAGTGCTTTGGAGCGAACAGATCGTGACATACCAGTCCGTGTAGCAAATGTTTTGCCAACTGCAATCACCTTGAAAGAAGGAGAAACGCTAGCCGTGTGTGAACCAGTCACTAACATCATGAATTGCGAGAGAAAGAATTGTGCTTTGGAAGCGCATCATGTAAAAAGACTTGAAGATCTACACATGAATTTTGACCATTTGACCTTAAAAGAATCTGAGAAGGCAGAAGAATTAATCCGCAAATATGGACGTATATTTACAACCAAAGGTACACCAACAGGGAGGACAAACATTGTTCAACACAAAATCAATACTGGAGATGTTCAACCAATTAAACAGTCGCCAAGAAAACTTCCTCTAGCAAAACAAGGGGAGGCTTAGGACCTTATTAATGACATACTGCAGGAAGGAGTTATAGAGGAATCGAATAGTCCTTGGTCATCTCCAGTAGTTCTAGTCACAAAGAAAGATGGCAGCACTAGATTTTGCGTCGACTACCGTAAATTGAATGACATCACTAAGAAGGATCATTATCCTCTTCCACGAATAGACGATACACTTACTATATTGTCGGGATCTATCTGGTTTTCAACTCTAGATCTCAAGAGTGGATATTGGCAAATGGGTCTGCACCTAGAAGCGAAGGAGAAGACAACATTCTCGGCAGGTAACTGGCTGTACCAATTCACTGTTATGCCGTTTGGGCTTTGTAACGCGCCAGCTACTTTTGAACGCCTGATGGAAATGGTGCTAAAAGGGTTAACATGGAAGACGTGTTTGCTCTATCTAGATGACATTATGGTGATGGGTAAAACTTTCGATGATCATTTGCAAAATTTGGAACAGGTGTTTATTCGGATAGAGAATACAAACTTAAAGTTAAACCCTAAGAAGTGTCGTTTATTTCAGAAGAAGTTGGAATTTTTGGGCTATTTCGTGTCTGAACAGGGTATTGGCACTACTCCAGCTAAAACAAGTGCTATTCGTGACTGGCCCAGACCGAGAGATAAACACGAAGTTAGGAGCTTTTTGGGTCTTTGCACTTATTATCGGCGGTTTGTAAAAAAATTTTCGGAAATTGCGGCTCCACTACACAAAATCACTGAACAAAAATCCTCGTTTACTTGGTCTCCTCTCTGCGAGTCGGCCTTCAGGAAGTTGAAATCGACGTTGTGCTCTTCTCCTGTTTTATGTCATCCTCAGGAGGAAGGATTATTTGTTTTAGACACAGATGCCAGCAATTCTGGAATTGCGGCTCCACTACACAAAATCACTGAACAAAAATCCTCGTTTACTTGGTCTCCTCTCTGCGAGACGGCCTTCAGGAAGTTGAAATCGACGTTGTGCTCTTCTCCTGTTTTATGTCATCCTCAGGAGGAAGGATTATTTGTTTTGGACACAGATGCCAGCAATTCTGGAATTGGTGCGGTATTATCGCAAGTTCAAAATGGAGAAGAAAAAGTTATTGAGTATTTCAGCAAAATTCATAGTAAGCCAATAATTCCTATTGCGCTACGAGGAAGGAACTCCTAGCAATAATTAAAGCCGTGAGGCACTTTCATAATTATTCGTATGGGAGAGAATTTCTGATTAGGACAGATCATGCGGCTTTATCGTGGTTGCTGAAGATAAAGTATCCAGAAGGACAAATTGCACGGTGGTTAGAAAAACTGGGGCATTATCAATTCAAAATTAAGCACCGAGCTGGTCGATTACATAATAATGCCGATGCTTTGTCCAGAAGTCCCTGTTCGGATTGCAAGCACTGCCAAACAATTGACCGACAACAACAGAACTCAACGCCAGACGTTTGTCGAACGACTGTTATTGAGGAGCCAGAATGGTCAGTAGCGCAACTCAGAAAAGAGTAGACGATGCCGACATCGCACCCATTCTACTCAAGAAGGAATTAGGTGGACAGAGACCAAGTTGGGCAGAAATATCAGCACAATCCTCTAGCTGTAAGGCGCTATGGGCTCAATGGAACTCTCTTTCCGTAGAAGATGGTCTGCTTAAACGTGTGCGAGAATCCGGAAGGAACCAAAGTTACCATGCAACTTATCATACCCAGGGTCAAAATCAATGTGGTTCTAGAAGAAGTACATAACGGATGTTCAGGTGGTCATCTTGGAGTAAACAAGACTCTTGCAAAACTGAGAGAGAGAGAGGTTTTATTGGGTACATTATCATGAAGATGTTGAACGGTGGTGTCGACAGTGCACAATTTGTGCGGCAAGTGGAGGACAAGGAATGAGATCAAGAGGAATGATGCAGCAACACAACGTGGGGGTGCCTTTCGAGAGAATCGCTGTCGACGTAGCTGGTCCCTTCCCTACGACGGATGAAGGTAATAGGTACATACTAGTACTCAGTGATTATTTTAGCAAATGGCCTGAAGCCTACGCAATCCCGAACCAAGAAGCCAAAACTGTTGCAACCGCATTAGTCAACAACTGGATTAGCAGATTTGGGGTTCCCCTTGAACTCCACTCAGATCAAGGAAGAAATTTTGAGTCTTTGGTCTTTCAAGAGGTTTGCAAGTTGTTAGGAACCAGGAAAACGAGAACCACACCTCTGCACCCTCAGTCTGATGGCATGGTTGAGGTCCATACCCAAAATAAAGTCGTCAGTTATATTGGCCACTATTACTTTGTGTCTCATGTTCAAACGACCAAGCTGTATCTCAACGTCAGCGCTTCCTACCACAGAGATTCTTTCTCCGGATACAGCTCTCAAGCAAATGCTGGAAGACATATGGTCTAGATTGCTACAACAAATGAGTCCTTTCCGCACTAGTGATACATCCGCTCATGTATCGATAGTTCCAATTAATGGTTGACCAATTATTTTTCCATTTATTGTCGGACTCTCTGCGGATCTTGTAATTCCTTTAATAGTTACATGCTTGGGGACTTTCTTTACATCGACCAGCACGTGCCCCGGAGTACTGGCTCTTCTTAGTTTTCCTGAATATTAAGTTCTTGTGCGCGTGGCCGATAACACGGATACCGCCGATCATCCGTATACCTTCGGGACATTGGGGAAACAGCTCGACAGTCACGCCTGAAATGTCCCATTTTGCCACATCTGTAACATTCCGAACGTCGCGGCCGCTTCGATCTACTTGTTGTCTCCATAATTTACTGCGAGAAATCATTCAATTGGTTACTTAATTTCTCCAGCAGTGATTCGATTGGAGACGATTGTGTTTGCACTTTGTCGATACCCCTAACATTTCCAAGGGAACTGTAGTTACCAAATGCGGCTTCCATTTCTAAAGCCCTAATTAGCGCATCTGCAGAGTTCCGAAAACTGTAAATCTGAAGAATCTTCTTTACTTCATTGTCACCAATCCCACAAATAAAAGTTTCTGCAAAAAGTTGTTCCTGAAACTCCAGAGGGGCAGAAGGATACGCTAAATGTACAAGTCTTCTTACCTCTGTTTCATATTCTTGCAAAGACTCCGTATTTTTCTGTAAACGAGACTTCAATTGTGTAGCGTACACCTGGCGCAAGTGATCATTACCAAATCTCAATTGTAATGTCTTCATGAGAACGTAATAGTTTTGCTGTTCTTCTGTTGGTAACGTTTGCAATACATCTAATGCTGGTCCTCTCAAAGCCAATATAAGGTTTGTTGCTTTTTGTGCCTCTGACCAAGAATTGGATAAAGATGCTGCCTCAAATTGCCTCTTGTACATCGTCCATGATGCTTTACCATCGAAGGTAGGTGGTTGAACTTTACCATTGGCGATCGATACAATGTTAGATGGTCCGGCGTTACCTGCACTTCTAACATGTTCCTCCAAACTCTGTATTGTTCTTTCGAGCCCATTTACCTTATCTTCCGTCCCTCCTAACCGAGTGTGAACTCGGCTCAACTCATCACCGATCGTCTTGGTCACCTCTTGCATTATACATTCCTCTTGTCCTGCAAATCTTGCTTCTATGCTGCTCTGTATTTCCTGCAGTTGATCACTGTTCTGTTTCGCCTGATCAGCACTTTGATTACTAAATCCACGTACCATAATCATCAGTTCTCTAGCTGCGCATAATTACGGCTGCTTGACGTCTTGTAGTAACGGGCATACACGATAAACAGCACCGTATGGATGTAAGCGTTAGCGTTGCAGAGCCAGGACGTGCATCGCTGCGCGCTAGTACCAAAACGGTCCACCAGAATAGAGCCACCGTCGCTAGCGGAGACCGTTCGCTTCGTATCCCCTCGATGTTAATAGCGTCCTAGGCATTCTTACGCACGCACGCTTAACTTCGTGTTTATATTTATTATTATTGTTGATCAAGTTAAGAGTTGAATAGAGTGTTAAATGTGTGATAATCCTTTTTATTCCAACGCCCTATACCATTAGATTACATCAGAAGTGGGATTCGAAAGGATTTTACACACATTTTGTGGTTTTTGTTTTGTTTTGTTGTAGCATTTTAGTTGATCAAAATGGCAACGGGAAATACGACGAATTCGTCCATCGATGTGAGTGAAACGTTGGCTGAGACGTTACGATTTCAAAGGGACCTTATGGAGAAATATGAAGCCCTGTTAGCAAAAACTATATCTGATATTATCTTGTTTTTGCGCGGATATACTCTAAAGCCCGTTACACACGGGCGGGAGAATCGCGGAATATGTGGCGTGGTCGTGGCGAGTCCACTATAAATGATGTACGGTCCCCTGTTACAAATAATATGTCGACGCAGCGTGCTGTAAAGCGATGCTATGAATGTAATGAGCCGGGACACATTAAGAGTAAATGCCCGCGTTTGGAAAAATCTTTTTCTACTGCTGTCGTTCCTTATGAACAAAATAAACCCCGTATAATTTGCGGATATTGCCAAAAGCCAGGGCACTTAGAGCAAAACTGTTTTATTAAACAGCGATCTGCTGGTCGCAATACAAAACAAGTAAACTTTTGTCGTGATCTCAACCCTCTGAAATTTATGCCGGTTGTAATTGCCGGAATTACAGCAGATGCCCTTATAGATACTGGATCACATGTATCTCTTGTATCACATAGATTGGTGCGTAGCTTAACTACCCAACCAAGGCTCGAACCTGTTACTATGGTGACATTGGGAAACGGTTCTATTAGGTCTCACGAAAAGATTTGCTTAATGGTGGAATTTCCAGAAATTACAATTGCTTCGGACTTTTGTGTGTTGATAGATACAATGCCTGCAGATGTTCTAATTGGCACTGATATATTAGATAGTGAAGAAATTACGTATATACGAACACCGGAAAGCGCGACACTAACTCGAACGATAAAACCTAATGTTTTATGTGTAAATTTGAACCATGAATTGCAATGTCCAACCGAATATGTAGATAACGTGACCAAAATTCTGAATCAGTTTGAAGATCTGTTACTGGAAATTCTTCGTCTACAGTAACCACTGGTTCACTACAAATCCGGCTAAATTCAGATATCCCTGTAAGGTATCACCCATACCGCCTATCAATTTCAGAGCGAGAACGTGTACGAGTAATAGTTAAAGATTTACTTGATAAAAAGATTATACGTCCTTCAAGCTCCCCATATGCCAGCCCAGTCCTGCTGGTAAACAAAAAGGATGGTCGAGTTAGAATGGTAGTATAGAGCCCTGAACCGTTTAACAATAAAGGACCGTTACCCTTTACCCCGAATTGACGACCAAATATATCAACTAGCGGGAAAGTGCTTTTTTACATCCTTAGATATGGCGTCTGGGTTCCATCAGATACCCATTCACCCAGACTCGATTGAAAAGACAGCCTTTGTGACACCCGATGGTCAGTGGGAATACCAGAAAATGCCGTTTGGGCTGGCCAATGCTCCCTCAATATACCAGCGGGCTATAAATCTTGCTTTACAATCTCTTATCCATTCCCGAAAAGTATTGGTATACCTGGACGACGTCCTCATCCCGTCAGCCACTATTGAAGAGGGCCTCCAGGTATTAAACGAAACTCTCTGTGTTCTTCATCATGCAGGATTTCAAATTAACCTAAGTAAATGTCGGTTCCTGGCATTAGAATTAGAATACCTCGGTAGGCGTATTTCTGCAGACGGTGTGCGCCCTAGTAAGGATAAAGTAGCTGCCTTAGTAAATTCTATTCCTCCAAGCAATGTTCGTGAGGTTCGTCAGCTGCTCGGTTTAGCTGGATATTTTCGAAAATTCATCTTTGGATATTCCACGAAGGTTAAACCCATTACTAGGCTACTTTGTTCGGGAACAGTTTGGGCTTGGACTGCAGAGTGCGAATCAATTCGCCAAGATTTTATCAATATTCTTTCTAGTCAACCCGTCTTGGCTATATTTGATCCTACCCTAGAGACGCACTTGTACACCGATGCCAGCAGTATCGGGTTTGGAGCTGTACTCCAACAACGGCATGGCGATGTGTTTCGTGTAGTAGGTTATTATAGTTGTGCCACCCAGGGAGCGGAGTCTAAATACCACTCGTACGAGTTGGAGACATTGGCAGTGGTAAAAGCCCTTAAACATATGCGACACTATTTGTTAGGTCTAAATTTTACTTTAATCACGGATTGTAATGCCTTGAAACTCACTATGACAAAGAAAGATTTAAATCCAAGTCGCAAGATAGTGGATATACCTCCAAGACTTTACATTTACCATTACATACCGTAAAGCCGCATCCATAGGACATGCTGACTTCCTCAGCCGCAATCCCTGTCCAACTGTAAATACACTTACAGCCGGAACTCCTCATGATTCATGGTTACATGTAGGACAACGCGCTGATGCGTATACTATGCAGCTAATCGAACGCATACAGAATGGAGAGATTGACCAATCCCTGTACAAAGTGCGTAATGAACTTCTGTACAGAGTTATTACTAACCCTGATGGATCAACCCATTATCGACTGTTTCTGCCTCCTTTGTTACGCCTTTCTTTGCTTCGAGTATACCATGATGAGTGCTGCCATGTTGGAAGTGATAAAGTATATGCTGCGATCAGTAGCAATTTTTGGTTTCCAAAATTACGACAATTTGTAAATAAGTATGTGAAACATTGCCTAATTTGCCTTCTACATAAAAAGCCCCATATAAACACCCATGTACCGTTTCATTCGATTGATAAAGGTGATACGCCATTTAACATGATCCACTGCGATCATTTGGGACCTTTACCGATTTCCAACGAATATAAGTACGTTTTTGTTGTCGTCGACGGATTTAGTAAATATTGTTTGTTAATCCCAAATAAGACAACATCCTTTCTCGAATTTGAAACCAGCATGAAACAAGTCATATCACTATTTGGAACTCCATCCACACTCGTCGCCGACCGAGGCTCATTTATGTGCGAAGCTGGACGATCTTTTCTAAATGATTGGAATATTAATGTCCATATAGTTACACCCGGTGCCCATAGATCAAATGGTCAGGTTGAGCGATATATGTCAACTATCACAAACATGATGCGTGTAGAAGTGCGTAATAAACCCACCACCTGGTCATCCACCTTGTGGAAAATCCAGCTCGTTTTGAACGACTTGTCATTGAATGCGATTCCCCCAAACAGACAGCTCCTTAGGGGTAAGGCGGCAGCAGAATTAGAAAAGAATGCACAAGCACAAAATGCGTCCACATCAGGATACAAACATCCCCTATTTAGTGTTGGGGAAATGGTGTTGTTGTACCACCGAAGTGTACAAGGCCCAGCAAGTAAACTTGCTCCACCAGGTAAAGGGCCCTTTGAAGTCGTGGAAGTATTGCCATTTGGGCGCTATAGGCTGCGTGGGCTACTACGCCGCAATGATACTGTGGCTGTAGGCGAGCACCTTAGGAAGTGGACACGGGAATGGTCCCCTGAAATATGTGAGGAGTACCTCAATGATAGTACTCAGCTTGACCCAGACGGACAGGTATTGTGTTGCTTGTTTGAATTGATTGTGTAGTTGATTGTTAGTTATTTTGGGCATTCGGGCCGACGGAATCGCCTTAGTTAGGTGACTAGTCAGTTGATTGTTAGTTATTTTGGGCATTGGTGCCGACGGAATCACCTTAGTTAGGTGACTAGTCAGTTGATTGTTAGTTATTTTGGGCATTGGTGCCGACGGAATCACCTTAATTAGGTGACTAGTCAGTTGATTGTTAGTTATTTTGGGCATTGGTGCCGACGGAATCACCTTAGTTAGGTGACTAGTCAGTTGATTGTTAGTTTTGATTGTCAGTTTTGACCTTCATGTTGCTAAGCTATTGACTAGATCATATGGAATCTTGAGGTCTCTTTATTCCTATCGTCATGTCCTTTGCCAGAATAGTAAACTATTGTTAACGGATTCACTGATACTATCCGCTTTTAGTTATTGCGATTCGGTTTATGGTGCTTGTATAACCAAGAGAAATCAGCGTAGAATTCAGTTAGTACAAAATTCGTGTTTGCGCTTTTCTTGTGGAATTCGTAAATTCCAAAGAATTTCATATAAATTAGGGGACTGCGGATGGCTGAATATGGTCGGAAGAGTGATGGTGCACACGGGATCATTGTTTTATAGAGTGCTTACTGAGAGACAGCCCGCGTATTTGTGCAACAAAATTACATATCGCACTGATGTCCACAATGTTAATGTTCGTCGAAAAGATCAGCTTACGATACCAAAGCATAGATCGGTTGCTTATACCAAGTCGTTCACCTATCGAGTTGCATCATTTTGGAATAGTCTGCCGGAATCACTCAGGTCTCTAAGTAGCAGCAGTTTCAAATTAAAGTATAAGCGTCACATTTATGAGCTTCAGCAGCCTACTTAAGTAATTATGGATGTGTGTGTCTCTGCAAAATCTTTTGAAATGTATTTTGTTTATGTGCGTGTTTTGTTCTCAGTCGTTGGGTAGACCTCTATTTTGATTCGTCATGATTATTATGTAATTAGAAGAATGTGCTAAGGGCTTGGGGGAAGATCAGACGGTTTTATTTAAACCAGTCTGACCCGGTCCTATTGATCATAAAGATATATAAAATTTCTTATTGTTAACGTGTAATTTAATTTATGATTAATAAATGCTATTATTATTATTATTATTATTATTATCATTTTGGGCATTCGTGCCGACGGAATCACCTTAGTTTGGTGACTAGTCACTTGTTGTGGCAGTTTTGCCAACGTAATCACCTTGCTTAGGTGAATGGTCAGTAAGTGTATCTTTTATACAATTATACTAATTTAGATTGGCACAGGCAACCTCCTCTCAGTAGGAAGTTTCTGTGCCCATCATTTTTCGTTTTATCCCCAGATGTTTATGGCCTCCCTTTATGGCCTGAGGACGAGTCCATGTTAGGAACGGCCGTGTTAGCGTTGCAGAGCCAAGACGTGCATCGCTGCGCGCTAGTACCAAAACGGTCCACCAGAATAGAGCCACCGTCGCTAGCGGAGACCGTTCGCTTCGTATCCCCTCGATGTTAATAGCGTCCGAGGCATTCTTACGCACGCACGCTTAACTTCGTGTTTATATTTATTATTATTGTTGATCAAGTTAAGAGTTGAATAGAGTGTTAAATGTGTGATAATCCTTCTTATTCCAACGCCCTATACCATTAGATTACAGTAGGTCTTCCACCAGACCACGAACCACTTCTGACACCAATGTAACGTTTCGTGGTTCAATCAAAAGTCGTGGTCTAATGAGAACAAACTTTTAATACTTTTAGAGAAATATCACACGTGTCTATCTACTGTCTATGTCAGAATGTTTTCTACGTAACATTTTATTTTATCGTATCCTCGACAACCATTTCAACTTGAAAACCATATATATATATATATATATATATATATATATATATATATATATATATATATATATATATATATATATATATATATATATATATATATATATATATATATATATATATATTAAAAAACACAAACAACTCTATTTAAAATTGTTTATTTTCTTGGGTACTGTAGGCTTGGTCACATTTAACATATTAAAACTTATAACTAGAAGTCACAAGAGACAACACATTAAACATTATTTGCTCTGACGTTTCGACACCATTTGTGTCTTGATCACAGATAGACTGTGCAGTCTATCTATATATATGTACAGTCTATCTGTGATCAAGACACAAATGGTGTCGAAACGTCAGAGCAAATAATTTCTAATGTGTTGTCTCTTGTGACTTCTAGTTATAAGTTTTAATATGTTAAATGTGACCAAGCCTACAGTACCCAAGAAAATAAACAATTTTAAATAGAGTTGTTTGTGTTTTTTAATATCAAATACGAGGCTAAAGTAAAGTTAAACAAATATATATATATATATATATATATATATATATATATATATATATATATATATATATATATATATATATATATATATATATATATATAAAGGAAGTGAATTCTCGCAGAAATCTGCATACATTAATATGAACATTGGAAATAGTTAATACTAGATGGCGGTAGTTTTTAAGTTCAAAAACTACAGCCACGCCTGGGATTCGAACCCAGATATACGGATTGCCGGTCCGACGTTTTACCAATTACTGAATGTCATAGGTCACGTTAGTCTAATATACATAGTCTAATATAAACATATTCAAAGTCATTAATATTAATTGAATTAATGGTAAGTCACGGTCGTGTATTAATTATTTATTATAATTAATTATAGTTACTGTATGAACTATTATTATCCACAGGGTGAAATATCAACTTTGCATCAAGAAAACGAGTAATTTTCCGCTAGTTCTAAATAAACAATAGTTTTATACCAAAATAATAAAAATGTAAAAAAATTCTTCAAATTTATAAAAAAGAGCTAATAAATCTGCTCTTATTAGGCCTATGACATTTGTTAGATATAATTGTCATAAATCAAGGAAAGGAAGTAGTGGTTACTACCAAACACTAACCTATCTTGACGTACACCTATCAAATGTCATCTACTTTGGAAGTAGGGTTCACACCAACAAACGGATTGTCATATCCAGACTGAATTACAAATGAAAATGTTGGAGAGCATTGTGCTAGAAACGCAAAGGTCCCTGGTTCAAAACCAGGATGTGGCTGTAATTTTTGATATATTTAAAATTTACATCCCGCCTGTGTATCACCATATTGTTAACCTATAATATTAATTTGACAAAAATATGTCGTTAAACATTTTCATTTCCAAATAAAGTTAATCGATAATAATGAAAATAAAGATATGTAAAGTGCCATTACCGTGGTAATGTAATGTTGCAAAAACTACATATTTTATTGTTTAATTTAAATATGTTACGATAGACTACACCGGAAGTGTTTCGTTTATTCGGAATCCTAGCCACCGTGTATATATATGAAATTTGTACAGTGTTTTTCTGATGTAGTATTGCATACTGGAAAGTATATAAATATAATAAAAGATTGATTAACGTAATTATTTTTTTAGTAAATATTGTTTTTTACTTAAAGGACTTCCCACGATAAAAACAAGGTTTATATAGTTTGAATTATTAATGGATTTTATTCGATTTCCAATATTTGATTTCCTTGTTCTTTTATTTCATGTGTTTATATATAAACACATATAAAGTGTGGTTAGTTTCCATTGCCAAACACTCACAACAATTGTCTTAGTGGGGTTTAATTAGCTTTAATTAGCAGATTACACATACTAATAATTGTACTTTGATCAATTAACTTTGAGCTAAGCAAGATTAAGATATTATCGATAATATTTTTCTTAATTGACTTTGAAGCAATCTGAAGATTATTAAGATACCGTTAGTCAATCCGTCATAGAGAAACATTTATTTATTTAATAAGAGCAGATTTATTAGAACGTATTAGTTAACGTTTCAGTTTGCTTTAATTTTGGAGCATTATTACAACAAGCCAATAAGTACATAGTATAAATATATCAATTGGAACGAACTAATGATTACAGCGTAATAGGAACGCTTATCGCGCCGGAGATAACGTGTAATAAAAAAACATAAAGTAATTATTGGCGATATACGGAAACTACCTTTTTGCACCCCGAAGAGTAGAAATCTCCTCATATTATTAAACTGTAAAACCGTAATAAACGAAGCAGCCCTGCCACTGCCCGTCGAAATCACCAACCATGTATCTTCACGGTGCCTCAGTGTTCTATGACGTACAGGGTCGTAACGTACTTCCTCCAGCAGCGGCTTCCAAACACTCGATAAATTAAGCGCGTCATCACGCTTATTTACGTTGTTCGGCCTTTTTGCAATTTCTATTGCCTCACGTACCACCCTAACCGCTTGTATATTGTCTTTCGAAATTATCTTTGCACTGTCAAAATTAATCTCATGCCCAGTTTCAATTCTATGAGCCGCCAAAGAGTGATGATCAGTTAGCACGACGGGTTCGCTTACCTTATATCAAAGGCACCACTGACAGGATCTCCAGAGAGTTGAGAAGACATGGTATTCAAACGATCTTCACAACAGCGACGTGTATAGGTTCGTTTCTACCTCGACCCAAGGATATTATCAATTTGGAAAATCAGGGTGTATACGAAATTAGCTGCGGAAAGTGCAATAAATCGTATGTCGGCCAGACGAATCGACGTGTGAGTGCGCGGATAGAAGAGCATAAATTGGCTGTGAGGCATAATTTAGTAGCAAATTCTTTGGCGGCTCATAGAATTGAAACTGGGCATAAGATTAATTTTGACAGTGCAAAGATAATTTCGAAAGACAATATACAAGCGGTTAGGGTGCTACGTGAGGCAATAGAAATTGCAAAAAGGCCGAACAACTTAAATAAGCGTGATGACGCGCTTAATTTATCGAGTGTTCGGAAGCCGCTTGTAGAGGAAGTACGTTACGACCCTGTATGTCATAGAACACTGAGGCACCGTGAAGATACACGGTTGGTGATTTCGACGGGCAGTGGCAGGACTGCTTCATCAGTTACCATGAGTGAACCCATGACACGCAGTCGCGCTCGTGCGACTATGGCAACCGTCATAGAGTGTCTCGTCCATATTTTGCAGAGTGGCCGAGGTATATTTTTGTTTTGTTTTATTGTTGGAATATGCTGTTAAATTTTATATTTTAGTGGGTTGCTTTTGTTTATATTTCTGAATAGGTTGGAGACAGTACTGACTGGTGGGGTTCTGTTTTGGTGAGTTTGGTATGGTTCCACTTTTGACTCTTGGATGGCGCCTGGTGTAATTTTATTTTATAATAACTTATTTTAATAAGTTTTGTTGCGTTAATTGTTCAACTATAATTTGCAGTCGGTTCGATCTATTAGTCCTCTAGTATTATTTTCATTATTTTTGTAACGGTTATTCCTTCAGAATTAAAGATTTAAAATATATTATTTGAACGTTTCGATTTTGAGTCTTGTTCTAGAATATTCTACACGGGAACCAGTTTTTATTGAGGAAAATGTTTATAAATTTAACCCCTTGCCTATTATCGGTCTCCTTTCCGTTTTAATTTCAAGAAGTGAACAACGAATTTACGTTAGCAGAGTTAGTGTCGCGTTTGGTTAGAGGTAGTTTTGATTTTTGGTTGAATTTTGAAATTTAGTAATCAAACTCCTCACCTTTACTGGGATCTGTCACCATTCGTTTTACACTACGCGTGACTAATTGGACTATTGTTGGAGTTCACCACGCACGGCTTTTTTCCGGTTTTGAAAACTCTCCTAACGCAACTTTACAAGCCGTTTAAAGACTGAAGGTAGGCCTCTTTTAATTTCTATACTTTTTGGATCTGAACTGATTGCAAATTTGGGTATTTATCTAGGCTTTTCTCGTACGGGGACCGATTGTAATTGCCTGTAACTGTGGCTGGGTTAAGATCTATTGCGTCATAAGCTTCGTACACGTGATGTACCTATTGGAACAGCATACCTACGTCCAGAATTTCACCAATTACACCCAGAAAACCAGACCAACCATCTAAAGAGTCAATTGGGTTTTTTCCTGCAAGGACTAACCGCCAGTCAGCCACGTGTCTCCGACCTTCGAGGAAAGGAATGTGCAGCAGCTTCCGTTTTTTGGAAAAGAAGATAATACAGGTTAGCTTCGACAGAACTTTTGTATGTGTGAAAACAGAACGCCTTAATTTTGATTTTATGTAACTACGTCTATTTTTTTGCCTTTATTAGTCACGTTTTTTATCAGCAAATCATTAAATTTTTCTTTTGTATTGTACGGAATATAGAACCTGCCAGTAATTATACCATACCGGTATATTAATTACTATTCTGACTAGGCCTAATCAGCAACGGTTTTTATTATTCCCTTAATGAATATTTAATTATTTTTTTTTTGGTTGTTTAGGACACCTAAGTTTGTCGTATTTATTATTTTTATCTCATCATACTTTATTAAATTATTTTAATCCGTGTCCAGAAAGGATAAGGAGGTCTAACGCTGTTTGATAAATAATAATTTATTCAAGTTTTATTATTATTTTTTTGTATTAATATTCCAACTTTGATACATTTTTTTTATTTGTTTCGTACCGGGGTTACTCTGTAAAGGCTTTTTTTATTATTGTATTTATTTATTCATATTTCATGGTATTTATTATATTAGAAATATTTCTATCTTGGATATTATATTACATACTTATCTTTGGTGCCATTCCCGTACCTATTTTTTTTCCTTGATTGTTTAGATTATTTATTTCTTTCAATTTGATCCAGTTGTTAGTGTTGGCAACTTTACTAATTGAAATTTATTGTAGATTTTTTTTTGTGTAGATACCTTTTGGTATTTTGACATTGTTGTCAATAAATTGTCGAACTCGAACTACGATTGTGCTTTTTCTAATTTAATAATTTCCTACCGTTTCCCATATACCTTTATAGATATATTTTTTTGTCATCGTGTTCGTAATTACACCGACGCCCACACCTTTTTAATTACGTGGCGCTCATTTTTTTATTGTACCCATCCCGTCTTCACTGAGCTGGCAGGGAGATTTAAGGCGTAGACCAAGGTAGGTGATTTTGGATTGGGAAGTTTTTTTTTGGAGCATCACAAGAGGAATAGAAGGCGAATACATTTGACACTAGTTTGTTTGACATAGTTTAAAGTTTTATAGTTAGTTTTAAACGCTAGGCTAGATAATGGCAGATGTGAGTCTGTCGAAACGTTGCGAATAAAGTATATTTTCTACACGAGATGACCGAAAACTTTTTACATATATATATATATATATATATATATATATATATATATATATATATATATATATATATATATGAAAAGAGTTTGTCTTATTATCTTGCTAAGGAGGATCGCAATACCCGAATAAGAATTTTTTATATATATATATATATATATATATATATATATATATATATATACAGGGTGAGTCACTAGAGTCGCGGTGGTCGATATAGCATTTATCTTTAGAGATGGAAAAAAATGTTTAATACAAAAGTTGTTTGGCCTATCATTTTCTACAACGTAAAATTATTTTCATTTATACTGGGTGTTTTGTTTAGGCGTGGCAGAAAAAATTATACTTTTTTAAATGGAATGCCCTGTATATTATGTCATATTATGATTGCGACGAAAATTGTCTTACTAACTGTATCAGGTAATATTGACGTAAAGCTAATAGTTTCTGCAATATTCAATTTTTTTTTTTTTAAATGGCCGTTGCAGGCCTTTTCCGAAAACTACGTAATAGCGTCATTTTTGCAGATATTTTCTTACAACTTTGTCAGAAAATAACCAAACCTAGTAGGGAGGTGATGGTGGCAAAAGAAATTTGATGCGCTATACAGGGTGTTCCTAGCACCTAATCAATTTTGATATTTTTCAAATGGCTTTTTCTTGAGTTTTTTAAATGGAACGCCCTGTATATTATTTGCTGGTTGCATTTCCCATTAAGTTGCCTTTAATTTATATTAAGTGTGGCATATACATATTTGTACCCGTTTTCGTGATATTTGGAATTTAAAGAAAATGTGTAATAAAGTATACCAATATAGTGCTTTAATATTACACCCTGTATAATTGAGTTAGTTTTTTTCATGTATTTTGTTATAATATAAATAAATTATAAATGTTGGTAAAGTTAAAAATGCTATTTTTTATAAAGATACATTTAAATAGCACAGTTACGCTAATATTTTAAGTTAGCTTAGATTTACTTAACCTCGTTGTCATGATAACAATAACAAATAACAGACGTGTAGTTATTGCTATCAACAGACTTAATATAGCTAACCAACATTTGTAATCTCTGTTAACGATGAATTTTAATTATACTAAAGAGGAACTGATAAATATTATTTACATCTATGGAGAAGCCGGCAAAAACGCTCTACTGGCCTCAAGAATTTAGGCTCAGCGATATCCCTAAAGACGGCATCCCGATGCAAGAACAATTAATAGAGTTCGGGAACGTTTTGAATCAACAGGTACTATTACTTACGAAAAAAGAAAAAGAACAAAAGCGGCGGCACATGCAGAGAATGAATTACTGGTAGTTGTTAGTGTGGTAGAAAATCCATACTCAAGCACTAGACAAATAAGAAATCAAGGAATAACCCAATCATCTGTGTCCAGAATACTACGGCGACACAAGTATCATCCATATCATGTGCAACATGTACAGGAATTGAGCGAAAACGATTTAGAAAAGAGATTAAATTTTTGTAATTGGGCAGCTGCTAAAATTCAACAACAAGCTATTTTTTTTTACTTTGTTCTTTTTACTGATGAAGCTACGTTTCATAAAAATGCGTATGTTAACCTACATAACTTCTATTTTTATGCAACAGAAAATCCTCGCGTTATCAGGCCTTTGGACCATCAACATAGATGGTCACTCAATGTATGGGGTGGAATAGTAGGTACCAATTTGCTAGGGCCTTACTTTTTTGAGGGTTACGTAAATGGTCAAAGGTACTTACATTTTCTTAACAACCATCTACATGAATATTTAGATGATTTACCGCTTAATATTCGCCAAAACTTAATTTTCCATCACGACCGAGCCCCACCCCACTTTAGTCAGAACGTAAGACAATTTTTGAACAACCAATACCCCAACAAATGGATTGGAAGAGGAGGCCCTACGTTATGGCCGCCAAGATCTCCTGATCTAAATAAGTTGGATTTTTTTGTGGGGTCATGTTAAGGAATTAGTATACCAGACACCACCTACCACACAAGACGATATGAAGATTAGAATAAGAAATGTTTTTGCTGACATCAGAGAAAATAACAGAGAGATGTTAAGAAATACTTCGAGATCTTTTACCCATCGGATTAATGCTTGTAGAAGACAAAATGAAGGGCATTTTGAACACCTACCAAATCAATAACTACTTGTTGTTTTATCTTTAATTGTTATAGTTTTTTACTAGTTTTATGTTAATGCTTATCAAGTTGAAAAATAGTTTAATAAATGTTATTAATTGTGGTTTCTCTTAATTATTTGTTTTTATTTAATTTTTAGTTGTCTCAAATTATATTAATTTTTCATATTGAGTAACTAGGTAAATGGTAATTCCATGTACTTTTCAATTTATTTTGAGCAATTTTGTCAGTTTATTAATTCAACAAAAGTATTTTTTCCTTTCTATGTTCCCTTTACAAAAAAAAATCATTAAAAAAGAACCATGTTATGCAGGGTGTAATATTAAAGCACTGTATTGGTATACTTTATTACACATTTTCTTTAAATTCCAAATATTACGAAAACGGGTACAAATATGTATATGCCACACTTAATATAAATTAAAGGCAACTTAATGGGAAATGCAACCAGCAAATAATATACAGGGCGTTCCATTTAAAAAACTCAAGAAAAAGCCATTTGAATAATATCAAAATTGATTAGGTGCTAGGAACACCCTGTATAGCGCATCAAATTTCTTTGGGCACTATCACCTCCCTATTAGTATTGGTTATTTTCTGAGAAAGTTGTAAGAAAATATCTGCACAAATGACGCTATTACGTAGTTTTCGGAAAAGGCCTGCAACGGCCATTTTTTTAATAAAAAATTGAATATTGCAGAAACTATTAGGTTTACGTCAATATCACCTGATACAATTAGTAAGACAATTTTCTTCGCAATCATAATATGTTATAATATACAGGGCATTCCATTTAAAAAAGTTAATTTATTTTCTGCTACGCCTAAATGCAACACCCAGTATAAATGAAAATAATTTTACGTTGTAGAAAATGATATGCCAAACAACTTTTGTATTAAATATTTTTTTCCATCTCTAAAGATAATTGCTATATCTACCACCGCGACTCTAGTGACTCACCCTGTATATATATATATATATATATATATATATATATATATATATATATATATATATATATATATATATATATATATATATATATCGAATCTTGTTACTGTCTTAGTCTATATATGAATAGATCTAAAAATATATAGCGAAATACAATTAACATTACCCTGTGCTTTGACGGCATTCCTTGACTGGTTATAGAGTTACTGCTGTTAATTCTTCTCAAGATAGGACCAGTGCCATTTTGTTGAAGAGTCGGTTGACTTGTGGTCGAAAAGTGTCGTTGTTTATAGATGTCAAGATTTGATTGACTTTCTGGTCTCTTTAATTCACCTTGCGGATCGTGGCATACAGACCAGTCCACACTTTTGGAAGTCGATTGCTGCAAAATATGAATGAAATGTCAATAATCAACATGGTTTCTTATCTTTAAGTTTTATGTTAATTAATTATTGTACATTTCATCGATTTCATTTGTGATTTTTTAACGAGGACAGTTTCGTATAATATGTACACAGAATAAAAGTTCAATCCATGGGAAGGTTAATCTCAGTAATTAAATGATTAATAAAGGCTTCTTACTGATTTAAATCATTTGTGGATTTCACATAGAGATTGCGACATATTCCAAGGATATGGTCTACTAATCACCTAAAACTACTTTAACGGAATGACGCTATAACAACAGGATTTTCACAGCGGCAGAGCTCAGAGCTCTGCAGAGCCGGGGGTGAACTTGGGTTCTCTATGTGCTTAAATTGTGGAAAAGTATCGGTTGGGCACTGAAACAGTTGCATTTATCCACAATTAATTTTTGCACAAGACTTAATTATCCGTGAATGTTGGAAATATATGATGGAATGTACGTATACTGTCAGTTGCTTTTATGACACGATGGGTTACTTACGGGTCTATAGTTTGCAATTTCCTCAACGTCTCTTATTTCTTCATCACTGTTACTGTTATCCCGTAGGTTTTTCTGATTCCAACTGCTACCTTCACCTAAGATTTCACTTTTTCCGACGTCCATTATTTTTGTTAATATCGCTACTTGACTACGATAGCAACTAAATAATATTAAAGCGCCATTGATTAACGCAGTTGTCCTAAACAGATTTTTTTACGATAGAAAGCTAAATGCCTTGATAAGATAAAGAATATCCCAAAACGCTTAGTAGGGCTTTAGTTGAAATAACAATTATTTTAAGCGATACCAACAATAAGTAGGCTATAAATAAAGCTAGTAAATGTGTTCAAAACATAATATGCAAAGATTGATATATTTATTATTATAAGTCATTTTATTACAACCTAAACCATTACCTGCTTTCACTTATACACTATCTATGATATAATTATTGCACTGACCTCGTAGTTCACAAATATGTTTTGAACTGGTTAGAAAGAATATCCACTGCGCGTCAGAGAAAACGGGCCACCCGAAATGTGTACGCAATAATCCTCCTTTTTAAATATTGCTTGTTTTTATTGCAATTAATCTATTGTATATTGATTCACTACCCGAGCACCGAATATGAAAATCGGTCTACCACTAGGACGGTACACGACTATAACACAAACAGAGCTGATTGCCTTAACAATCGCAGCCAAAACTATTACTGAAAAAGGTATAAGTGGCAAAAATGTGCTGATCCTAACGGACAGCAAAGCAACAATACAAGCGCTGTCTAGACCTCTAACAACCTCCAGACTTGTACAACAATGCACCGTAGCCCTGACAAAAGCAGCACAGGCAAATAATAAGGTATCCATCCACTGGATAAAGGGGCACGGTAAAAGTAAAGGGAAAAAGGAAGCGGATCGCTTGGCAAAACACGCTGCGAGGACTCCCTATATAGGACCTGAGCCAGCGATACCACCGACCCTAAAAACAATACTCAACGAACTAAGAGGAACATCCCACACTCTCTTCAGGAGCCGATGGGATGAAACCACCAAGTGCGTCTTTGCAAAGGAAACCCTAAGAGCCCCTTGCACAAAGACCACAATGTACTACCTTCAACTCACCAGAAGCAACCTCAGACTGCTAACTGGTAACTATACAGGGCACTGCAGGCTAAAAAAGCATCTTACCCGCATTGGAATCTTAGAGGACCAAATGTGCAGAGGATGCGAAAGCGAGGAAGAGACGGCAGAACACTTTCTGTGCGAGTGTCCGGCACTTTCGACATTACGTCAACGTTTCCTGGGTGAAAGATGGCTGGATTTATCCGCCATCAGAGGGGTTCCGCCGAGCGACATCCTCGCCTTTACGAAGGCCGCAGGATGGCTCGAGGCAGACACAGCTTAGGCCACATGAACCCCTCGGAGGTTAGCAAAAGGGGCCTAATGAGGCCTAGGTGCTGTGGGAATTGTCCCACCCTCCAAGATATCCATATTCCATATTCCATTGATTCACTAATTCTTATAGCATATCGTCCGACGCTTGCATGAGATACAACCAGAAACTAAGCAATAAATGGAGACTTTTGAAATTTAATTAGAAAATACACTTACACTTTACATTATAACAAATTGAACTAAAGAGGCAAGAAGTGGCAATAATACAGTTGTCAATACGTCGTATTGCCTCCTCCATTCTGGATGACACTCCCCTTTAGATTTGACATACAGATCAGCACATCCTGTATGCCTTCCTGAGGAAAATTGTTCCATTCCTCAATGAGGGTCAACCGGAGTTCTTCACGTGTTTTGCAGCAGGTATATGACGTCTTAGACGCCTTTTGAGGTGGTCCCAAGTGTGCTCAATAGGATTAAGATCCAGGCTTTGAGCAGGCCAGTCCAATTTTGTAATACCCACTTCTTCAAGTTACTGTGTTGCTAGCCATGTGTGGTCGTGCATTATCTTGCATTTACAGAAAACCATCGCCAACAAATCCAGCGTAAGGAATCACATGCTCAGCTAGGATCTCGGCTATGTATCGTCGGGCTGTTTATCCGAACGAGATACGAGTGTGCTTCAAAAGAAATTCCTGCCCAAAACATTACTGAGCCATCCCCAAAAGCAACTCGAGGTGACCGAGCACAGGGAGTATAACGTTCGCCAGCTCTTCTAAGTAGAGTACGACAAAAGCTTGCCAGGAGAAATCGACATTATCACAAGCAACACATTAACGCACTCATCTACTTGACACATTTATAAACATTTAGAACGATGCAACACAATATAAACAAATTAAAACCAAGAGGACACATGTCTCCTGCCCGACTGACAACAGGTTATGAGGAACATGTCACAGAAAAACGAAACACATCAACTTTGAACGTTAGGGTCACCAACATCGATACCAACCCCGTCCTGTGAATTTTTGAAATTTTGGTTGATTAAAAAGGAATAAATGGTGCTTAATTTACTTGTGTCGGATTTAAAATTCATGCAAACGTTTCTGTTCGATTGAATGTAAACATTTCCAGAAAAAGTCTGGCTTTGTAATTACTTTCAGCGGCCACAATTTCAGTATCGTCCCACTTCATTTCATGGTTACAGTCAATGGCATGTTGTGCTACTCCACAATTTTCTCTCCGTAATTTAGTGTCACTTTTGTGTAGGGAAATACGCAATTTAAGCCACTGACTGGTCTGACCATAGTATTTAACGGGGCAACCACCGCACGGAATACAATAAATTACGTTAGACTTTAATAATTGAGGGGTTTGGTCTTTGACATTTGAGAAAATATTACTAATGGACTTTTTATTACCGACAACAACACGAAAATCATCATTCCTAAATAAACCAACTAGTTTGGAAGAAAGACCATCAATTTGGGTGAGGTTTTTGTACTTGACATGGGAAACAGTGCAACCATCATCGGTCATCTGCATGTTCGCGAAATGGGCTAATAGCAGTTGAAGCAGGGTTACGGATCACTTTAGTGTCTTAAGAAGGGGACGCCATAGTTGACTTCCCTTTCCACAGTAAATTGCAAATGTGGGTTGTAGCTGTTGAAAGTAGTTAAAATTTCGTCTATCTTATTATTTGGCACCGCACAAATGGTGTCGTCAACATACTTGAACAGGAAAGGGATGCTAAAAGTTAATTTATTTATGCAACTGTCCAGCAAGTGATACATAACGAGCTGGGGGTCTTGCAGTCACTCGACAGCCTGGGCGCAAGCTCGCTTCGTGATTTCGCTATCGAATTGGTATCTTTGACGCTGTCGACCGGTGCTTAATCGTGTGCTCCGTTCATTGTTTGTTTTTACGAAGTACGCTACCCTGCGGATGGCAGCCGAAGCGCATAGCGTGGTGCGTATAGCATGGGCTATATCAGAACTCAGAGCGCACTTACAATTCCGTTCATAGTATGTGTTTACACTGTTTGTTTACGAAGTTGGCTACCCTGCGGACCCTATCCGTAGCGCGTGGTTGCGTATATCAGCTGAGAGGACAAGTGGAATATAACTTATTACCTAAGTAGTGTTCATTGGCCGATTATTGTTATGTTATTGAGTGTTCTCGAAGTCGAAAGACGTTTTATATTCTATGATGGCGTGTTTAATTATGTTGGACGATGATATAGCTGCAATATATGTATTATATTACAGCCTCGTCTCATAAATAATACATTGTAGTGCCTTCTATTCTTGTACTGAATCACACGTTTATAGTAAAAAACTGAAAAAACTACCTGCACCGCCGGCTGCGGGCAATGCCTGATTCACTATTTCATTCTTCGTTCGTGTGCTGAATTGTACGTATCGTTTCGCAGAGTGCGTATTTAATATAATTATATTTAATATAATTTAATACAATCTAGTGTATTTAAAATGCCTAAATAATCTCAAAAACGGCATAGGAACGATAGTGACAGTGACTATTCGATGGACCGAAAAATTTTAAAGTTAAAGAAGAAGCTGCCGATTTAATATAATTTAATATAATTAAATGGAAAGAAAAAGGAAACGGCATTTTCCAACTCAGAGGGCGAAGAGGTCAGTGCAAGAATGGACTTGGTTGTGAACACAAGACCGTCAATAGAATACAAATTATCAGTAGATAATTTTAAAACCTGCTTGTTACAGCAGTATTTGCAATAGTTTGCAATTAGCTTGCTTATGTTAGCAATGCCCGTATTATAGGTATATAATACAATATCTTATCATTAGATAAGAAAAACTTGCTTGTGACAGCAGTATTTGCACTGGTTTGCAATTAGCTTGCTTATGTTAGCAATGCCCGTATTATAGGTATATAATACAATATCTTATCATTAGATAAGAAAAACTTGCTTGTGACAGCAGTATTTGCAATGGTTTGCAATGAGGTTGCTTATGTTAGCAATGCCCGTATTATAGGTATATAATACAATAATATCTTATCATTAGATAAGATAAACTTGCTTGTGACAGCAGTATTTGCAATAGTTTGCAATTAGCTTGCGTATGTTAGCAATGCTCGTATTATAGGTATATAATACAATATCTTATCTTTAGATAAGAAAAACTTGCTTTTGACAGCAGTATTTGCAATGGTTTGCAATTAGCTTGCTTATGTTAGCAATGCCCGTATTATAGGTATATAATACAAAATCTTATCCTTAGATAAGAAGAACTTGCTTGTGACAGCATAGTTGGCAACTACCTTGCTTGTGATAGCAATATTGTGATATATTGCTTTAAGAGTTTCTAATGTCGTTTCTGTCCGGCTGTCTTGTCTCGTGTACATGTTTACATGAATTTTAAATGTTTATAGTTTGCAGTTTGGATGATTGTAAGCGCTTACTCCGATAACTTGACCATTCAGGCAGATGATGGCTCAACCTTGAGTCGAAACCGGTACCTATTGAGATAAATAAACCCATCAAAGGATTAAGAGGTGTTTTTTCAATATCCCAATATAGCAATATTATAAGGTATGTATATAATATAATAAATTATCATTAGATAATAAAAACTTGCTGGTGACAGCATAGTTGGTAATTAGCTTTCTTGGGAGAGCAATATTATATATGTATATAATACAACATATTATCGTAGATAATATAAACCTGCTTGTGACAGCATGGTGTGCACTTAGCTTGGATGTGATAGCAATGCTCATAAAATATAGGTATTTACATATATATTGTATAACATATTATCGTAGACAATAATATAAACTTGCTTGTGACAGCATAGTTGACAAATAGCTTACTTGTGATATCAATGCTCATAATTAATATTCATATATATATATATATTGAATAATAGATTATCATTAGATATTATAAACCTGCTTGTGACAGCATGGACTGCTTTTGCATATATCATAATATGTATAGGGCTGTGTTTGTGAACACAGACCTCCAATAAAGTAACCGTAATATGCTTATGACAGCATAGTTTGCAAATTGCTTGCTTGTGATAGTAATGCTCATCATATATTTACGTACAATATATAACCGAATAGAAAAAGGGACAACAATATATAACATATCTTTGATGAAAGTTAAGAATAAAATATAATACGTTATCATTATAATAGAAGCTTGCTTGTGACAGCATACTTGGGAGTTAGCTTGTTTGCTCATATTATACGAGTATATGTTATGATATTATTTACATATAACAAAAATACTCACGTTTTTTTTAGAACGCATTTGTTTGCATGAATAATACAATCCGCTATTATAATTGTTTTCCAAACAAAGGAGGAGGTATATATGGAAGACGAAATATTGCCGCAGGTACTAATGGCTAGTAGGTGGCTACTAGTAGGTGTCAGTTACCGCGGGCTCAAAGCTAAATCCAGTAGCTACTGCTGGAATCTCGCGAGTTCATATCAAATGAGACAATAGATGACAATCTAATTTGACTCAAAGTGGAGACAGCTCTGTTCAGCTATATGTAGGGTGTTAACAGCAAGGTTGCAAAAGGAGAGGGTGTAGAATCCACTCAACGTTTTATAAAGGGTTTGAGCGATTCAAAAACAAAATCAGACGTGAGCTTGCGGCTTACAATTTAAGCAAGGGTTTTAATGTTGCCATAATGAAAGCCCCCACAAATTAATGGTAATTTGACGTGATTTTTTCACCTAAGAATACCAAAAATTAGTATGAAAGGAATGGTCAAAGAAGTTAAATATCAGGGGTCCGTCTCAGACAAAGTCTAAAGGACCAGATCAGAGCGAACAGCGTGAGCAATCAAAGACTCTCTACACAAGAACCAGTACCTACGCAGGGTACAGGTCGCACCCAACGCAATGAACGGATAGGAGCGAAGAACATTAAGTAAATGTACAGGTTTGAAAAACTGCTAGACTTTGAGCCTTTCTTACAGTAGTTGATGTAACGTTACTAAAATTAAGATGGAACATTAGCTCGGATGTTGGGTAAAATTTGGTTTTTGTAACATGTCCCGTCCAAAATATTGTGCCTACAAGGGTAGAATTGGTTAATATTAACTATTCTCAAATGTATAAAAGATGCTGATATTCCGGAGGGATGAAGATTTTAAATAAATTACAGCGATAACCTGGAAATTACTCAGGGACTATTGCGTAGCTGCGCAATGCTCTAACAAGCTGAGCTGTCATTCTCAGTTTTTTATTAAATTGGTAAAAATTACTAAATGGCAACGTTAGACACCTATTTACCAGTCGCTGTAAGAGAATCGGATAAAAAATATCTAGATTTAGATTTAACAATGTACCTTATCAATGTCATTGTATGCCGCTTATATTATCCTTTGGTTACCTATTATTTTATCAAAATAATGAAACGGTGGTGAAAGATTAGATTTTTTTTTTGCCGGTTAGTTACCTGAATGATTCTTTGCTATATAATGAAACAGCAAAGAATTGTCAGAAAAGGTTAACGATACAATTAATCTGCTAGAATATTTGAGATATGGAATTAACTATCATAAACGTAAACTACATAGTGTATATTATGCACTAAGGAAGAAATACTTTTAGGTTGCATTCGTAATTCCGTTACAATAGCAATTTCGTTGCCAAATTGTCTTACCGTAACACACTCAAGAAATAAATATGTTCAAAATACGTGAATTTACAAGATTCTTAGGTGTAAAGACTTCAGCCGGTGCCGCTGGACGCTATGATGACTCTTTATGAAACCTTTCGATTGAATTTTGTTAAATTGAGGCTTTAATGCTGTAATAAACATCTATCTCTAATAATCTTTCGAAGGGCGTCACTGGTGGGTACAGAATATCCCCAAAACAATTCGAAAAAATCCACAAAACTTTATATTATTCAGATGCGTTATAAAATCGGTTGGGGTATTAGGAGACAGAAAAATTAGAACAGAGTTTTCTAGAAATTTATCTAGAATTACCGGCTCTATTTTTTAAGTAGAGATTTTTAAGTAGGTTCTCTAATAACACATCAAACTGTAATATTATATGTAGTGTTGATAACACGACACCCTTATCTTTGATCATCTGTAGGGACAGTAATTTACCATCTAGTTAGGTTGGCCAGGGAGACTTGGATATGGTGCAAAGCAAAAATATTTACTTACAGGCATCAGTACTACAGGCATCGTTAGACAAACATGAGACAGAGTTCAGTCGAGGATGGGATATAACGGTACAAAAGGGGAGTTAAGCTGCTACTTTTGGGATATGTTAGTTAAGTTTGAAAAGCCAAAAATTGATATTTCGCATTTTGGACGAACACAAATTGTAGAATTATTTTGTGCTTGAAATATCCGGAAAGTTTTGTTGGTTTGATGATCTTGTCAATTGGAATACTGGTCCTTCTTTGGCCCTCACAGCTGTCGTACAAGTCATTGTAGAAAGCTGGACACCTGGAGTGTCTTAGATTTCGATGTTTCAATGTTAGAATCGAACGGTATTTGTTTTGGAATTTTCAACAATTAATGTTTAACTAGCAGCCATATTGCAAATTTTGGTGATTAGCAGAATGTTTTAGATATATTTATTTTTATTAAAGGCGCGTTTGGGTTACGACCGAGTTTGTCAAAATATAACGTTACCTGTGAATCGGAGATAGTCCCAGGGTAGACGCGTGGCCATAATAATGATAATTCGGGCCTGCCGATGTCCCCGTAGTGGCGAAAGCTGTTGGGGGATGTTAAATAAAAGCAATGAATTTGCATTGTCTTAAAAATGGCAAGCGGATAATAACATCCGGGCCAATCAGACGGCCTACTCTGAAACTGCCATATTTCCATCAAAATGCAATATATGTGCAGCAACTGCTGGTGTACAGTATTGTAATAAAACTAAATATTACAAAAATTCCTAGAGGATAATAATAAAAGTGGATTGAGATGTAAACATTTCCGTCTCACATTACAAACCAGGCGGCTCCACATTACCCGCTGCTGAACTTACTGCTTAATTACAGTTACAATTACAAGATTAACAAGGAGACGGATAGATAACTCTAAAACTTTTCTAAATTTTAGATAAGTTACCGAAAGTTATGGTCGGCAGTTTTTGTTTTTTTTTCGGAAAAAATTAAAAATAAATTAGTTAATAATGTTAACATACGTAGAAGATAGTTTAATATTAGCTTTATTAGGATCATAGGAAGCTAATTTGGAGTTAATAATTTGGATTATCGTTTGTTGAAACAAACCTTCTTATGTGGGAGAAATAAAATGTTGCTGTTTATATCTCTAAACACATCTACAATGTATAATTTATGAGACGAGGCTGTAATATAATTACAAGATCAAACGAACTTACCTAAGTGAAGTTCGATCTTGATTATATGAAGCCTCGTCGAAATAAATAATCACCCACCACTCCCTAATAGCCCCTTAAGTAACAGCAAACATTTTTTTCCCAGACTCTGAAGAAATGAAATAGTGAATCAGGCATTGCCCGCAGCCGGCGGTGCAGGTAGTTTTTCAGTTTTTTACTCTAAACGTGCGATTCAGTACAAGAATAGAAGGCACTACAATGTATTATTTATTTCGACGAGACTTCATATAATCAAGATCGAACTTCACTTAGGTAAGTTCGTTTAATCTTGTAATAATGTGGTGGATGAGATTGGTTGAAATTGGTAGTATTAAGATGTTAGCAAGTGGCAAGCAACCCTTTCGTGTGTAGACTGATAATGAAGTACAAAATCACCTTTAAATTTGATTTATTTTTATTTAGTATGTACATATAATTGGTTGATATGTACAATTTATGATATATTTAATTGCTCATGAAAATGCCAATATTCGAGACATTTAAGATAGTATTAAGACATTTAAGCATAGAATTATCGAATTACATCTACCTTAATTAAATTTGTCGATTTTTAAATGTGATTTATATTCGGACAACGGCGGATGGGAGGTGGAAGTTAAATTTTAAAACATCAATCATCTGGATATATTAAACATTGTATTTTTTTCTGTTTTCGAAAAAACATGTCACCTAAAGTCGATCCACACTTATATGTACCTATAACTATAATACCGGAAGGCACATTTTTAGTTAATTGCGTTTTAGTTAATTTTAGGTGGAAATCTCGAGTGGAGTTATTACTTTTTACTTTATCATACGTAGTATGGTAAAGTATTGTAATCATCATGGTGATGAAAGACTCCATATTTATTGGATTACGGTTTGATGTGGAAAAAGACAGGGGTAATAAAATCCAAAGTAGGTCTATGTTTGTGTATTCGTGGCTACATGTTTCGAGATGTACTCTCGTCTTCAGGCCATACTGGAAAATACAATTAAGAAACGTTACACACTGAACAAACTATCAAAAAACATGCGGACATTCAAAAAACAGATTAATAAACAATTAATTACCGTTGTAGAAATGAAGTTGGTCACATGTCGGGTATATTTCTAGGTTATAAGAATAAACACAGGAACAACACATATGCAGTCACTCTCACCGGACCTGGTAAACACAATTTGTCCACAAAACACTTTGACAGAATACAGAGTTATCACTTATAAATTACTTACAAATTATTTCACAAATTATCGACCAGACAGCGAAACATGAGAAAAGCAATGGCGTAAGCGGCGAATGCTGTCATTCGTTTTCGGTTACTTGCAGTGGCGCCCTCTGCGCGGTGGGAATTTCAAACATCTTTATAAATAAACGGTGCGGATTAATTTCAATTAATTGGTTAAGGAGCAGGTCTGGCGATCTTACATGATGTCTGTATATTTCAAGTTCTTCGTACAAGTTCATTCTTCTGGACTTATTAACTTAGTGCAAGAGTTTGACATCGGTGATTTGAATTTTGTGGCGGGTATCCTGGATGTGTTTAAATACATATGAATTGCGATTGGTTAGATGTTCTTTGAATCGTGTGTTAATGCTTCTACCGGATTGACCTATATATATTTTATCACATTCGGGACAAGTTATTTTATAAACACCATTACGTAGCATTGTGTTGGTTTTATGTTTGCTGTTGTTAATTGTGTTGCCTACCTTGTAGTTGTTTCTGAAGGATGTGTTTATGTCATGTTTATGTAATAAAGCTTTCAAACGATAAGATACATCTCCTTGGTAATCTAGAGAAATGAACCGGCTGGGTTTACAGCAATTAGGAAAAATTATGTTATTGATTTTATTTTTGTGGCAGGTGTTGAAAATATTTTGCATGTAACTGACATTGTAACCATTGTTTATTCCTATCTGTAAAATGGTACGAATTTCTCTGTTAAAATTGTAATCGTTTAAAGGAGTATTTAAGACTCTATCAAAATAATAGCGGAAGGCTGCCTGTTTGTTGGAGGAAGAACTGAATGAAGACTGTGGGATTATTGTGTCGGTAGTGGTGGGCTTTCTGAAAATCTCAAACTCTAATAATCCCAAATTCAAATTCCTACCAATTGTCAGATCCAGGAACCGGAGTTTATTTTCCTTTTCCAGCTCTACAGTGAATTGCAGGCTGCCTAAATTATTAAAAATATTGTGTAAGGCTGTGATATGTGCGTGGCTCCCGTTAAATATAATAAAAATATCATCTACATAGCGGCCATAAAAAACAATATTCTTGGTGATAAGCTTGTATTTTTCGGAAAATAATTCCTGCTCCATGGCATCGACATAAAAATCGGCCATGAGACCAGAGATAGGAGATCCCATCGGCAAACCATCTGTCATGCGGTAAAATTTATCATTGAAAAACATGAAATCTTGCTTGGTAACACAATGCAACAATTCTATTATGTAGGAAACATCAAAGAAATCAAGGTTGGGGTGTTTATGTATATTATTCAACAGGAAATTGTTAATAATCTTAATACTGTCATTAATAGGAATGTTAGTGTATAAATTTTTTATGTCAAATGACAAGAGTTTGCAGTCCTTAGTTATTTCTATCTGTTTGATCCTGTTTATAAGTGTGGCTGTGTTCTTAATTGTATAAGTAGCGCGAAAATTGAGGTCATGCTGTATGATTTGTTGAAGACAACGTGCTAGCTTTCCCGCAGGAGTGCTGGTATTAGTAACAATTGGACGTATACTCTTATCTTCGTTATGTAGTTTAATTAGACTGTATAAAAGGGGGGGTCTAGGATTCATTTCAATTAGCATATAAGGTTTATAATGAAATTTTTTTAAGGTAGGGAGGGTTTCTTGCACGATTTGTTTGATGTTTTTAGCAAATTTTTTAGTGGGGTCTTTGTTCAGTTCTACTATGTTATTATTTTTGAAAAAATCTAAAGTTTTACTAATGTAGTCATGAGTATGCATGATCGCCAAACCTGCGTTTTTATCGCCATATGTGACAGTCAAATTGTTCCGCACAAGTTTGTCCTTGATACTCTTGATGGTGTCGCTCTCTTGGTTGCTTCGTCTACTCCTCTTCGCGAGGTCGTGGTGGTGTTTTGTCGTCATTAGGGTTGATACTACTTCCTTTTGCAGTTGGGGATGTAACTGTTGTGCAAATAATTGGGCCTCCAGGTCCACGGCTGTTTTAAATTTTTTGAACTTGCACTGTTGTAGGCTGTATTTGTGGCCTCTTTCTAGGAGTTCAGTTTCATCGTCTTGGAAGGTTGTGTCGGTCAAATTGGTAAATCTTGTCGCAAATCGGTGTGTGTCGTGATCAGTGGTAAGGTCTATGTCGTATGAGTCATTCTCGGTGTTCAGTCGTCTAACGTGGAATACTTTGGGGTCCTCGTTGCTGTTTTCTTGAGGGCTTCCACTCTGTCGAATAAGGCTTTGAAGCTTCCTTCTCCTTTTCTGCGTCTCATCATATGTTTCGTGGAATATACTCTCTCTTAGCTGTTCCATAACTGCATCGTACTCAAGTTGGTGCAGCTCTCGTGTGAGTATTCTGTGGAGGTGCTTCATTTTCTGGTCTATAAGATTCCTATCATGCCAGTGTTTTCTCAACCGTATCTTCATTAGGCGCAGTTCGAGGGGCCTCTTGTGTTTGTTGAAAACAATTGGAATTTTTATTCTAAAAGCTTGTGGTATAACCTTGTGTGAAATTGCCTGGTGTAGGAATTCAATATGTTCTGAGTTTCTGTGCCGTTTCTTCATTATTTTTCGCAGATGTCGGAGGATGACGGATAGCTCCGCTTCTTGGATCATGGTGATGAAAGACTCCATATTCCGGGTCAGCTCACCTCATACCAAGACAAGTCATACCCGGACAACTCATACCAGGACAACTCATACCAAGGGACAACTCATACCACGACAACTCATACCGGGACACCTCATACCAAGGGACAACGCATACCAGGACAAGTCATACCAGGACAACTCATACCAGGACAACTCATACCAGGACAACTCATACCAGGACAACTCATACCAGGACAACTCATACCAGGACAACTCATACCAGGACAACTCATACCAGGACAACTCATACCAGGACAACTCATACCAGGACAACTCATACCAGGACAACTCATACCAGGACAACTCATACCAGGACAACTCATACCAGGACAACTCATACCGCGACAACTCATACCACGACAACTCATACCACGACAACTCATACCACGACAACTCATACCACGACAATTCATACCACGATAATTCATACCAAAACGCCCATAACAAACCGACAAATGATTGTTGTCTGGTATCATCTATTGTGATTAGGAAACTCTCTTTAACGAGTTATTATTAGGTAATTGAGTTTAAATTTCTACACTGTCGAGTATTGGCAAACATTTCACATTTTATACAACGCGGAAGGCTATCTAGTGAAAGACTAATATAGCCTAATAATAAGGCATGGCATGATATACAGGGTGTCTTGAATAACTTTGCTATTACAATAAATAGCAAGACGAAATGGTGTATTCTCACATATATACATTATACACGAGGGGCAAAAAAACGTACAAATTTTTAAGCATTGTAGTGTGAACATTGCAACCACACCATACTCTACTCCATACACTCCATACACTACTATGCAACATTATTGATAACATCGGGGCAATTTAATGTGAAATGAAAGGTGTAATAAAATTAGTAGGTAATGATATTTGCTTTTTTTTTGTCAAAAGGGACCGTAGATATTTTATACCATCGTATACATGGTGATTTTTTTGTATACAGGGTGAAGTGTTGAAACATCGTTTTTTGCTGTCTTTACTCAAAAAAGAAGTGGAATTGCGAATATTGTATGCAGTGGCGGACTGGCCAGGTGGTGCCAGGTTGCCCGATGGCAAGTGGGCCCCCCCTTAAGTGGACCCCCTTTACACAATATGTTGAAAATATTAATAATATATTTATTTATACTGCAACTTGCACGGGACCGCCGCACGAAAAAATATCAGGCAATAAGAGGGCCCCCACCTATTTGCAATAAATACATGTCTGCATATCAACTGATACACAGAGTAAAAACAATCCCTCAGCACGCTATTGCAATCGCTGCCGGCGCGGCCATAGTGTAAGGATTAATATAATTAATACATCTTCACACTATGGGTGCTACGGCCTCTCGCGCGTCGCGCCGTCCCTGGCAGGAAAGATTTTTTTTTACTATTTCACTTTGGTTGACTAGGTTCTGGCAAAAATATTATTCGTCCGTAATTGAAACACCAATTCGTCACAAAGTACAGAATTGTTATGGCACGACGTGGTAGTTTTTAGATTTTACCAAGAAAAGTTAAAAATAAAGAAGTCAATGCTATGATGAACAATTAAATTTAAAGCTTAATAAATCGGATAATTGATATACAGGAAAACATTGTGTAAATAAAATAAATAAAATTTTACTTGGGTACAAAAATGATTCACTTATACAGAATGTTCTTTTATACATGATGCAATAAAAATAAAACAAAATTTATTTATAAAGTAAAATATGTAAAATAAAATTAAAAAAACATGAAGATACAAAAAATGTTAGAAATAAAGTTGCGCAGTTTTGTGTTGATCAATGATAGTGAAAAAGTGATAGTGATTGTTGATTTCACTTTTGAAGATATCATAAAATCGATGTACAGGGTGCTATAAAACTTATAGATAATCATTCGCCGTACAGCCAGAAAATATTTTCATGCTTACCTACAGGCTGTCAACGAACAACGTACCAACAAACTTATGTTTGTTTAAATGGAACACTAGGTATATTATAGCAATTTTTTATGACGATTTTAAGCCTAATTGTTTTGACATCAACTTGTATTATGAACTGTTTCTGAGATATTGTGAAATGACTGGCATTTTCAAAAAAATCATTCTAAAGCAACTAATAAGAATAATGAAATAAAAGATATCATTTTGGATAGTAAAATTATCGCATTTTTTACAGTTATTATTCATTTGCGGTTCTAATATGAGTTATCCGAAATAAATTGAGATTTGGTAAATGTCAAATAACTTTAAATGGAACACCCTGTATATCTGGACATACTTCGAAAGATCGATAATTTAACTTTCCTAAAATGTCTAACTCGGTAGGTCTATCGTTAACAGCTAAAAGGTTAGTAAGCATCTAATTTAACATTTATACGCATGCAAAATAAAGTTTCATAAATTAATATAAAATGTCTAGTTGCCACGACGAAATTCAGCAATCGCACAAATGTAATGATTCTCCTGCAGCAACATTTAGTCATTGCAAAGTGTTACTATGAGTTACACAAACGAACATCATCCAAGACCTAACTTTATTAGTACCAGTCGGAACTTATTTAAAAATTTTATTATTTATTTACGTAATGTTCTAAATTATATAAGAATTTAAATGGATTGTTGGGTTGGTTGTAGTGGTCTAACGCCTTAACCAGCTAAATCGCCAGTTCAATTTATTTATTTCGGGACATGTTTAGGAATACGTTTATGGGGATGTTCTAGTTACTACTGATAACAAAAACAAAGGGTGCTTTGGTAGCACATTTCTGTGCTCTCGCATAAGAATAAACAATTAAATAAATGGATAATTGTAAACTGAATAATTATTATTCGGTCTTGCTTCAAATTCTCGGTGGAAATATTAGATTTTCCATGGTTTCCACAAAAATATTTTAATGCCTCCTTATTTCTATTCGTCATGTTCGCTATCGTAGTTGTAATATTCCCATAAATTTCTTACTCAATATGTCTCCAGAGTAACAAATCAAACTCGATTAAATCAGGCGATATAGTTTTTCAAAGCGTTGGACCACCATGAACAATTTAATGCCTCTGATAAATATTATTTAAACAATTTTAGATTTATACATAAATTACTAATTCTTTAAATTTGAAGAAAAGAAATATCACAAATTATACGTTTGTATAAATCAAAATACCAGAATGCTATTACTAAAAGCTGCTGCTTGAAAAGAAGAATTATTATTGAGAGATTGTTGAATTTCGGCGAACAATCTGGATAATTAATATTAATTTATGAATATTGTGCATAAGTTACAAATGTGACATTAGATGCTTAATAACCTTTTAGCTGTTGACGATAGGCCACCGAGCTAGACATTTTTGGAAAGCTTATTTATCGATTTTATATACCTATATTTAATATTTTAATGTTTGTTTATTTGTTAGAATGCTATCTATTTTTGTTTGAATATTATTTATTTTTTTACTTTTAAAATTATTGTGCAACAAAAACAGTTTTATTTTTAATATTTATTCGAACATTCTATTTCATAAGTTTTTCTTCGTAACTCTTTCATTTTTCACTTTTTCCCCGCAATTTTTATCGAGTATAGTAAATGACATACTGAGTATAACCTTTCATATGGACCATATTTTCATATGGTTTCAATTTAGAACAAAGTTACAACCGTTTCACTTATTAACAAAACCGTATTTAACCGGCTCGAACTTCTTAAGCAATTGCGAAAACCAAAAAGTCCATATGATACTTTTCCCTCAAAATGACATTTGTTTTCTAGAAAAGAAATTAATAAAAAGCTTCATATGAATTATTTTGTTCATTTACTTATTCAATTTGTTGATTTTGTTTTAAATATTTTTCATTAAATTTATTTTCTTTCTATCTTCGTAACGTGTAGTGGGTGTGTTCAAACGGCTGAAACTTTTCAAGGAATTGAGAAAACAAATAAGTTCTTATAAAAAATTATTTAGAATGACATTTGCTTTCTAAAAATAATTGTGCGGGGAAAAAAGTGGGACACCTGTATATGTATATATCGTCAGCATGAACAAAAAAAGGTGGCCCCCCTAAGTTCCTGGCAACCAATATTTTTGGACCCAGTCCGCCACTGATTGTATGTTTTCAATCCTCACAACATAAGCAATTAGTTTTTCAAAGAAATGTTTGCTTGAATTTACGTAAAATTTTGGAAATATGAGTAATTGAACATCTGTACCGTTTTTTTGGCACACATTGTATATCTTACGTATATTCTTACACTCAGAAGCCATTTTTGGTATCAAAAAATGTTTTTGTCCATCAACTTTGGCTGGGCAATATTCAACGTTTTTTATTTCTTATGGACACGTTATTGAATTTTTACAGATTATTGAATATGATATTATATAATAAATATTATAAATAGAATATTGAATATTTTAAATAGAATTGATTTCAATAAACTTATTAATTAATTTTTTATGAAAATATGTTATCCCATAATTCCAAAACAGTTATACTTATGGTTATGTTAATTCCTATGGGTAATATTACCGAGTTTTTTGCGGTAATATTACCAATCAGAATTAACATGCGCTCGGTAATATTATCGGTAATTTCGTCAGTAGACTAGACGGCGATTGCCTTCCGCGTTGTGTAAAATGTGATATGTACTACGCGCGGTAAAAAAAAAAATCGTAAAGCTAATTTTTACATAATATAATTATGGCTTGCTTTTATTTTTCAACTTTACAGTTAATGCATGTATACACAGTGGCAAAAAAAAAAACGGTACAAATTTTTAATCACTCGTATTTCCAATAATATTTAGTCAATTCAAATATTTCTTTTAAATACAAATTGCTTGTAGTGTGAAGATTGAAACCATACCATATTCACAATAACAGAACGTTTCAATCCAAAGTTATGGTGCTTTATGTTTGGCTATGCAACATTTATGATAACATCGAGTCAATTTAATGTGAAATGAAAGGTGTAATAAAATTAACTGGTAATGACATTTGTTTTCTTTTGGTCAAAAGGGACAGTAAAGATTTTATGGCATAGTGTACAGGGTGATTTTTCTCGTATACCGGGTGAAATTTTGAACCGTTGTTTTTTGCTGTTTTTACTCAAAAAAGAAGTGGAATTGCGAATATGGTTTGTTTTAAATCCTCACAACATACGCAATTAGTTTTTCAAAAAAATGTTTACTTGAATTTACTTAAAATCTTTAGAAACATGGGTAATTGAGCATTTGTACCGTTTTTTTGGCCCACAGTGTATATTGTACTTAAGATTAATGTCAGAATGACAGCGCATAGGCTATAAAAGAACCATTTACAAAGTTAACAAAAACATTTTCAGTATATTTGGTTGCATATGTAGTGTACGACTTTTTTGGTGCGCGTAGTACATATAAAATGGCAATACTCGGTAATTTTCAAATACCTAATACGGCATTACAGAATATTTAGGGAACATCCACACATTGACCAAAATTTGTTAATCACACTAGATGACACCGTACGTGACAACAATCACTTGTCGGCTTGTAACGGGTGTTTTGGTATGAATTGTCGTGGTATGAGTTGTCGTGGTATGAGTTGTCCTGGTATGAGTTGTCCTGGTATGAGTTGTCCTGGTATGAGTTGTCCTGGTATGAGTTGTCCTGGTATGAGTTGTCCTGGTATGAGTTGTCCTGGTATGAGTTTTAGAAGAGAGAAATAATTTGTAAGTAATTTATAAGTGATAACTCTGTATTCTGTCAAAGTGTTTTGTGAACAAATTGTGTTTACCTGGTCCGGTGCGAGTGAATGCATATGTGTTGTTCCTGTTTTTATTCTTATAACCTAGAAATATACCCGACATGTGACCAACTTCATTTCTACGACGGTAATTAATTGTTTATTAATCTGTTTTTTGAATGTCCGCATGTTTTTTGATAGTTTGTTCAGTGTGTAACGTTTCTTAATTGTATTTTCCAGTATGGCCTGAAGACGAGAGTACATCTCGAAACATGTAGCCACGAATACACAAACATAGACCTACTTTGGATTTTATTACCCCTGTCTTTTTCCACATCAAACCGTAATCCAATGAATATGGAGTCTTTCATCACCATGATCCAAGAAGCGGAGCTATCCGTCATCCTCCGACATCTGCGAAAAATAATGAAGAAACGGCACAGAAACTCAGAACATATTGAATTCCTACACCAGGCAATTTCACACAAGGTTATACCACAAGCTTTTAGAATAAAAATTCCAATTGTTTTCAACAAACACAAGAGGCCCCTCGAACTGCGCCTAATGAAGATACGGTTGAGAGAACACTGGCATGATAGGAATCTTATAGACCAGAAAATGAAGCACCTCCACAGAATACTCACACGAGAGCTGCACCAACTTGAGTACGATGCAGTTATGGAACAGCTAAGAGAGAGTATATTCCACGAAACATATGATGAGACGCAGAAAAGGAGAAGGAAGCTTCAAAGCCTTATTCGACAGAGTGGAAGCCCTTAAGAAAACAGTAACGAGGACCCCAAAGTATTCCACGTTAGACGACTGAACACCGAGAATGACTCATACAACATAGACCTTACCACCGATCACGACACACACCGATTTGCGACAAGATTTACCAATTTGACCGACACAACCTTCCAAGACGATGAAACTGAACTCCTAGAAAGAGGCCACAAATACAGCCTACATACAACAGTGCAAGTTCAACAAATTTAAAACAGCCGTGGACCTGGAGGCCCAATTATTTGCACAACAGTTACATCCCCAACTGCGAAAGGAAGTAGTATCAACCCTAATGACGACAAAACACCACCACGACCTCGCGAAGAGGAGTAGACGAAGCAACCAAGAGAGCCACACAATCAAGAGTATCAAGGACAAACTTGTGCGGAACAATTTGACTGTCACATACGGCGATAAAAACGCAGGTTTGGCGATCATGCATACTCATGACTACATTAGTAAAACATTAGATTTTTTCAAAAATAATAATATAGTAGAACTGAACAAATACCCCACTAAAAAAATTCCTAAAAACATCAAAGAAATCGTGCAAGAAACCCTCCCTACCTTAAACAAATTTCATTATAAACCTTATATGCTAATTGAAATGAATCCTAGACCCCCCTTTTATGCAGTCTAATTAAACTACATAAGGAAGATAAGAGTATACGTCCAATTGTTACTAATACCAGCACTCCTGCGGGAAAGCTAGCACGTTGTCTTCAACAAATTATACAGCATGACCTCAATTTTCGCGCTACTTATACAATTAAGAACACAGCCACTCTTATAAACAGGATCAAACAGATAGAAATAACTAAGGACTGCAAACTCTTGTCATTTGACATAAAAAATTTATACACTAACATTCCTATTAATGACACTATTAAGATTATCAACAATTTCCTTTTGAATAATATACATAAACACCCCAACCTTGATTTCTTTGATGTTTCCTCCATAATAGAATTGTTGCATTGTGTTACCAAGCAAGATTTCATGTTTTTCAATGATAAATTTTACCGCATGACAGATGGTTTGCCGTGGGGATCTCCTATCTCTGGTCTCATGGCCGATTTTTATGTCGATGCCATGGAGCAGGAATTATTTTCCGAAAAATACAAGCTTATCACCAAGAATATTGTTTTTTATGGCCGCTATGTAGATGATATTTTTATTATATTTAACGGGAGCCACGCACATATCACAGCCTTACACAATATTTTTAATAATTTAGGCAGCCTGCAATTCACTGTAGAGCTGGAAAAGGAAAATAAACTCCGGTTCCTGGATCTGACAATTGGTACGAATTTGAATTTGGGATTATTAGAGTTTGAGATTGAAATTGTAACAGACATAATTATTCCGAAAAGTTCACACCACCCATACAGCATTAAAAAGTCGGCATTCCGTTACATGTTTAACAGACTCATTAACACACCTCTCTCATCCGACAAAAGGAAGACAGAATACAACACCATCATGCACATAGGTACAAACAACGGATATAACATACATGAAATTCACTCAACATACAAAAAAGTGATGACGACCAACAATATGAGACATATATATCCCCACACCAAGATAAAATGCTCATATATCTCTATACCATATAACAAAGATGTAAATTCTGAGATCAAACACATTCTAGAACATTATAATCTAACCCTGACAAATACAACAAGGAATACAATAGAAAAATCATTAGTCAACAACAAGCTGCATTGCAATGTGAATTCAAGGAATGGTGTTTATAAAATAAAGTGTGGGGATTGTGACGCAATATATATAGGTGAAACTGGCAGAGCTATAGAAACCAGATTCAAAGAACATATTAGAAACAATACCACGTCGGCCTTTGGCAGACACCTATTTCTTGAGGGCCACAAAACAACTATAGAAAGTCTTTCACTTTTGCATAATTGCCCAAAATCTCGAAAACTGTCAATCCTTGAAAAATACGAAATTTTAAAGCATAAAAAGAAAAAAGAAAATATTATTAATGACATCACATTTTTTCCTGAGAATCATATTTTTAAAGCATTTATATAATCCACTAATAGCCCCCCCCCCCTCAGTCCAATTGTTTTGGCAAATAATGTTAAATATTCTTTCTCCCGCCACGCTATCAAGGTGACACATGAAAGCAAAAGTGACCTCTCCCCACCATTTTTACCTGCAGACAACGGGGAACCAGCAACGGCAATAGACGTATGATGCCAAGAGATACTTTAATATTACACCATGACGGACACCACATACAATAGCTTGACAATTGATGTATTAAACTAAACTTATCTATATGACGGTGAGCTCCTTACAATTTACTCCTCTAAAAGTCAACAATAACTTAAATTTCATGCTGTGATGAATCTCTTTCTGTGATGTCAGTGTCCCGAATTTGACCTACCCATTTTATATGTGTTTCTATTCTATACATAATATATTTGAACACTTTGTTTATATTACATATCTTTTTAGTTTTACGCCTGAAGATGGCATTAAGCCGAAATCGATCGCGTACAAATATTTATTAAACTTAGTCCACAATAGAACAATCCTGTTTTATTAATTCCTGCTACTACGTAATGGTGTTTATAAAATAACTTGTCCCGAATGTGATAAAATATATATAGGTCAATCCGGTAGAAGCATTAACACAAGATTTAAACAACATCTAACCAATCGCAATTCATATGTATTTAAACACATCCAGGATACCCGCCACAAAATTCAAATCACCGATGTCAAACTCTTGCACGAAGTTAATAAGTCCAGAAGAATGAACTTGTACGAAGAACTTGAAATATACAGACATCATGTAAGATCGCCAGACCTGCTCCTTAACCAATTAATTGAAATTAATCCGCACCGTTTATTTATAAAGATGTTTGAAATTCCCACCGCGCAGAGGGCGCCACTGCAAGTAACCGAAAACGAATGACAGCATTCGCCGCTTACGCCATTGCTTTTCTCATGTTTCGCTGTCTAGTCGATAATTTGTGAAATAATTTGTAAGTAATTTATAAGTGATAACTCTGTATTCTGTCAAAGTGTTTTGTGAACAAATTGTGTTTACCTGGTCCGGTGAGAGTGACTGCATATGTGTTGTTCCTGTTTTTATTCTTATAACCTAGAAATATACCCGAGATGTGACCAACTTCATTTCTACGGCGGTAATTAATTGTTTATTAATCTGTTTTTTGAAAGTCCGCATGTTTTTTAATAGTTTGTTCAGTGTGTAACGTTTCTTAATTGTATTTTCCAGTATGGCCTGAAGACGAGAGTACATCTCGAAACATGTAGCCACGAATACACAAACATAGACCTACTTTGGATTTTATTACCCCTGTCTTTTTCCACATCATATTGTAATCACGCCGAAAAAAAAATTGAGATTTTAGCCGAAATAGGTCTTTTTGGGTCCCCTGATCATTTTTGACCAAGGTACAAAAAATGTCTGTGTGTGTGTGTCTGTGTGTATGTATGTCTGTGTGTAAACGATTTTTGTGGCGACGATTCCAGAGAAACTACTAAAGGTATCGGCACGGAACTTCATATTTAGAAGTTTTATGACCAAACTTAGAGCTGAAAAGCTTTTGGTTCAAAGGGGTCCAAAGGAACTGGTAGTTTATTCTAAGCCTTTTTCAAGGATTTTGCAGATGAGCCGCCATTTCTGTAATTTCGTCAAAATAGTTAAATAATAAATTAAAGCAGAGGAAATTTTGAATAATTTATGCCTATGACATTTTTTGGTAAAATTAATAGTTTAGCTGCAAGAGCAAATTCTATTTGATCGAGATCGGTCGCACCTGCATTGATAGGAAACTACATAGTAGCCAGGATTTTGACAAATATTTTTTTTGTGGTATCACCACAGAAATGTCTATGGCTGTCACCACGCTGTCACACTCGGAGAACCGCTATGGAACGTCATCTACAGTGTCATGAACGAATATATATCTGTCAGAATTTGAATTAGCTTTTTAAACTTGACATTTCGTAGAAGTGGTATTAACCTACCATTTTCTATACGGTAATATAACCATTTTAAATTTTTTTTAAATACGTTTTTCTCAAAAAGCAACACAAATTGTCAGAATTTGAATTAGCTTTTTAAACTTGACGTTTCGTCAAAGTGGTACCAACCTAACATTTCCTATACAGAAATATAACCATTTTTTATTTATTTTATTTTAAATACATGTTTCTCAAAAAGCAACACAATAAACGTTGATGTCACTCCTACCGAAAACAACATAGCGCGACTCGCTCACATGCGACGACGACGCTCCACCATCGGTGACGCGCCGCATCACCGCTCGTTGTGCTATTCCGTACTTTCGGCACTTGTGAGATAAACAACTATTATTCTGATGACAGTAGGTAGTGTCAAATGCTGATGCTTTGACAATACCTTCGATTGATACTATTGACTATCAAAATATCTGTCAAATCCTGGCTAACTAGTTTAATTTTAATGCAGACACGATTTATCTCAGTCAAATAGATTCTCATGCAGCTAAACTATTAATTTTATATATTGTATGATAAAGTCATGTGCCTCACCACATCAGATTTTTTAATTGAAAATGATCATCACTAAAAAATGCGAGAAAAAATGCATTCCTATTAACTTATGTGATTGTTATTTATTGAGTTTATTTTTATTACTAGTGTTTGTGTTTTAATTTTACTAGTAAATTAGATTTCTTACTTTTAATTATTGTAATGGATATTACTTCTGTCTTCCTTCGGTTTTGCATTGTTTCATAAATATTTTCTTTATATATATATATTTTTTTATTTATATATATATATATATATATATAAATTTTCTTTATATATTTGTCTTTGTTTTGTTAATATATCAAAGCTGTTGGAAGGATTTGACAAAAACAAAAAAGTCTATATATGCAATTTTTTACTAGGTACAATTTTATAGATTTTATTATACTGAAATGCCATCTTAGGACTGAACCCGAAAAATATCATGCTTGGATTTGTATGCAACATTTTGCATTGTGTTTTTAAGATTACACTATACCAGTAAAAGTATATTTAGTGTCCGCATTTAATTTAAAACTCGGTAGACGAAATAAACTTAAAAATTACACAAGTTAAATTATTAAAACCCTAGAACAGTTAACGGAAAGTACCGTACACAACAGGGCGTATCGAAAAAATATTATTTTTAAAATTTCAAGTTGACATAAATTTGTCCATAGGGACCAACATATACTACAAAAATTGGCCCAATTAAAAACGATTTAGGTCTTCCGCAGGCGGCCTAAAGATTATAATTTCCTTTTAAAATTCGATTTCTTGCTTATTTTATGATACTGCTTATCAACATAAATTTTCTTATTACATTATATTTATATATGTCTATAAATCTATGTTATTTCCATCGCTACTTTCTCAGCCGCTGTATAGAATTGATATTAATGATGTGAAGTTACCCTTAAATTGAATGGTCTAATATATGACTTTTAGAAAAACAGTTTTACTTTGTAAAATATTGATAACTCTGAGAAAGAGAGATTTCTTAAGAAGAAAGACATTGGCTTAGATTCGCAGTGAACGCAGATAAATAAACAACTTATATAAAAACCTACTCACTTTTTATTCACAGAATGTTACCCCTAATCAGGTGTGTGAAATAAAACACACAATAATACCCCTAATATTTTTCGATTTCCAAATAAATTTTCCTCGAAATTATGTAGAGCCATAACATTGATAAATTAATAAAAAAATCTTGTGCTGCAGCAATAAAATCGAATAAATTATATGCAAAACAAAACGCCAAACCTTGCAGTAGATACAATTAACATTTGAATGAGAACAATTCGTTAATTATCCGTTACTTTGTTTACACCCTGTAAAAATATATTAACTTCTAAAATTTGACTTTTCATTCATAATGAAGAACTTTATTTGGTTGAAATGTGGTAGTATTTTTAAGATAACAACATATTTACCAAAATGCACAAAATTAAAAGTGATAAACTTCTACTATTAGCAATATTATACAAAGAAGTTTTTATAAATATCAGAGTATAATCCTCGGGAGCTCTAATTACACTCTACTTTTTATGTAACAAATCTATTTTACATTAGAAAGTACTATGCACCACAGTATCAAAGAGACGCGACACTAGTTATGTACATATGATACATAAAATAAATTTACTCAATAAAAATAAATATGTATAACTAATAATAATATTTGATACTGTTGTATACCCCCATCTAGACTCAGTGCCGTTTAATGTGTTTTGTGTTAGGTTAGTCACTAAGTTATGTTATTAGTCAAATTGTAAATATGTACATTGTAAATATTCTTTCACTCGTTCGACGCTCTTAAAGGAATTTTGCCACTTTCTCCTTATTTCTACCTTGGTATCATTTAAGTACTTAGTAATTGCCTTGGTGGCCCTTGCAATCGAAAGTTGAGTGGGAGTTGCTTTAAGTTGCGACCAAAAACCACTAACAAGGGCCTCTTCGATAGCTAACAGTTCAAGTGACAAGACGTGTCCCATCATCGTATCTAATATCGCAACTATCTAATAATCTCCACATTACTACTAGGACACGTCAATACCATATCCAAATAATCCACTACAAGCATCGAACGAGCCTTATTCAGTAATAAATAGTTAAAAGTATCCACGTTATTATTAATTATCAACCGTAAGAGAAGAGAAGTGACCACGAATTGGACCGTTTAAGCAACCGCTTAAACCAACGGACGGTAGGAATACAACATTGGCGCAGTCGGTTTAGGATTGGTTCGACACCGGAAGAGCTTCTACAGCAAAAGAAGAGGTAGCAATTTCAATTGCAAAAGTTCGACCAACCACGTTCCAGACCCGTTCAACGTCCAGACACCGAAAGGAATCGCCGTAAGTACTGTGCATTTCAATCTCTCTCTGTGTTTGGCTAATTTTAACCTACATAACTCAATATAACTTCTTCCTAAATCAAATATGTATGTTGAGTTCCTAAATAATGAAAAAAATCTTAAATCAAATCGATTCAAATCTAATTACTAAACCAATCAAAATATATAATTCCTAAACCTAAATCTAACTCATAAATCACGTCCAAAACCGTTTTAAAATCAAACATGTCTCCTTTATCCAATCCTAGAATTCCCACTGAGTATACTTTCAACCAATTATTAGGTTTGATACCAACTTCTTGTGACCCGGATAGGGACAATGTTACGTCATTTGTAGAGGCGGTGAACTTAGTTATGGATATAGCCCCAGAGATACACCATCGCGCTTTATTGTTATATATCAAAAATCAAATGAGTGGACGAGCCAAAATTAAAGTAGATCGTCATTTTTATTTAGATACCTGGAAAGAAATTTCAGAATTATTATTAACACATTTTCCAAATGTAAAACAACCAAACAACAAATCAACAAAAAGTTTTAATGAACGTTTACAAACCTGGTTTAAAAGTGAAAGTTCGTCCAGGGATCATATTTCCAAATATGAAAAATTTGGCAAATCTTCAAATAATCCGGAGTATAGCTCCAATATTAAGTCAAATCAAGGCCAATCAAAGGCGAAACAAAAATGTAGATACTGCAAAAAATTTGGCCACACTATTGACGAATGCCGAAAGAGGCAATATAATAACTCCAATCGTTATCCAAATTCAAATTTTAATAACTCCATTCAAACACACGATATGTCTCTGACCTCACATCAACCCAACTCGGAAATTCGTAGTAGATCAATAATAGAAAATGATCAACGTCAAATAGCACTCGTCAATGCGGCAATAACTATTCAAAGACGTTTTAGAGCAAACAAATTAGGTCAGATGGTTAGAAAAAATTTCATTACTCATATAAAAGCTGTAGTGTCAATACAACGAGTATATCGTGCTTTTAGATTGATGAAGATTCAACGAAATACTTATTTGCAACTAAGAGAAAAAACTATTTTCATTCAAATACTTTATAGAGCTAATAAGCTGTCTCAAATTCAAAAATATAAATATCAAGCATTGGTTAAATCTGCTGTTTATGTACAAAGAAGATTCAGGGCTAAGCAATTAGCGCAAAAAGAGAGAACGCATTATCTGCAATTAAAGAAAGCAGTTAAAGTGATTTCTAATCAATATATAGCAAATAAATTAAGGCATGTTCAAAGAAGTAATTACATAAAATTAAGAACAGCAACTTTATATCTTCAACGAAAATTTAGAGCAAACAAATTGATGCATCAAGAAAGAAAAAAATTCTTGATACTTAAAAATGCAACAAATAAAATCCAACATTGGTATAGATCGTGTAAACTTAGACTTCAAAGACTCCGATATCATAAATTAAAACGTGCTATTATTGCAATCGAAAAGCAAAGACTATTCAGAAGTAAGAAATTTAAAATTAATAAAATTTTGTATGTCATACACAAAAATGAATATAAACTAAAGTTAAATATAATTAAAACAACCTTGCGTTTTGTAAAGATTTCCTGTGGAAATCCAAAGTTTATGTTGGTAACAATTAGCTTTGATGTTATTTATAACCTGATGCCACTTCCTTTCCAATATCAGAATGTCACATTGTTGTCATCTATGGAGCCGTACGAATTATATCTACCAGTTTCCAATCCTAAATCCTATTCCTTACTCCTGTATGAGTTATGTAAATGCAGAGAGTTGATTCATGGCCAGTACATACCGAATGTACTACAAAGAAATTTGTCGACACGTGTTAGTGAAATTCCAGAATCCTATTTTCACCATAGTATTCTGTCTTAACGAGGGAGGTGTTGTATACCCCCATCTAGACTCAGTGCCGTTTAATGTGTTTTGTGTTAGGTTAGTCACTAAGTTATGTTATTAGTCAAATTGTAAATATGTACATTGTAAATATTCTTTCACTCGTTCGACGCTTGTAAAGGAATTTTGCCACTTTCTCCTTATTTCTACCTTGGTATCATTTAAGTACTTAGTAATTGCCTTGGTGGCCCTTGCAATCGAAAGTTGAGTGGGAGTTGCTTTAAGTTGCGACCAAAAACCACTAACAAGGGCCTCTTCGATAGCTAACAGTTCAAGTGACAAGACGTGTCCCATCATCGTATCTAATATCGCAACTATCTAATAATCTCCACATTACTACTAGGACACGTCAATACCATATCCAAATAATCCACTACAAGCATCGAACGAGCCTTATTCAGTAATAAATAGTTAAAAGTATCCACGTTATTATTAATTATCAACCGTAAGAGAAGAGAAGTGACCACGAATTGGACCGTTTAAGCAACCGCTTAAACCAACGGACGGTAGGAATACAACAATACATAATATATAATAGCATAAACTTTCATTCAACGCTTTTGCGCTCGTAGGATGTGAATTGACGGAATAAGACTCGCACGACTTTGCTTGCGTTCACCGTACATCTCTTACCCGGACCACGCTTACATCGCGTGGTTTTTAGCGAAAAGACAGTCGAGTACTCGGCTTCGATGCGCAGTTGACAAAATTTATCATACAACGGCGGGAGTGATTAGCGTTGGTACATGACTGTACGCGGCTATGCGTAGCAAACAACAAGAGCGCCGACGCAGTGTCACGTAGTATAGGACACTCCGTGGGAAAATCTATCGGTTTGCCCAGTGCTCGAGAGAACGGCACTCGAACGGCCTCGATAGAATTATTATTCGCTAGCGACCAGGTCGACTGAACTGTAAGATCGACCTCCTGTGCCAGTACAGGACTCAATGGAGAACCCATCGGAGTGCCAAAGATATGCTTATAAAATCTGTCTTGAAATGTGAAATAACAGCTTGTATAAACAAATCTAATCAGATCTAAAAATAACCTAAGCGGAACGTCGCAACAAGACCCAATGATAATCCAGGCATCCTCAATAGTTTGCAGCACCAAATCGAGCGGGATATTAGTATATAGTGAAACTACATCCAATGAAATTAATACAAAGTTAGGCGGAAGAGTCTTGTGTTCCATTAGGTTACAAAAGGTGAAAGTGTCTTTGATATTAAATTTTTCATTGTCCTGAAGGGAAGTCTGTAAAATTTCAGCTAAGAGTTTGGAGAGAGCGTAAGTTGGTGAGCCAATCGAAGAAATTATAGGGCGGAGCGGAGCGTTAAGTTTATGGATCTTTGGTAGACCATAAAATTTGGAAGGGACGGAATTGTATTTGATGAGAGATCTAGCAATGTCACCGTCAATCAACTTTCTATCCTTCAACACATTATCAAACTCATTGTTCTTTTTTTGGATAGTAATTGTAGGGTCCTTATTGAGGTGTTGATAAACCGAAGTGTCATTAAGGAGGGCCAACGACTCTGTGAGATACCTATCTCTACTCATCGCGACTGTCGTGCTACCTTTGTCCGCCCTGGTAATTAAAATATCTGGTCTGTCGTTCAGAAATTCTAACGTTCTTTTGTAAATTAAATTAAATGGTGAAGAGCAAGAATGATGTGAAGCATCGGAAAGATAAGAGTTGGTGGCCCGCGCCCTGTAAAACTCTTGGCGGACAGAAGATAACGCCTGCACAATGTTCTCTACTTGTGATAGTAAGACAGAAATGGGGACATCAACAGGAGTAGTACTCAAACTGAATTTTGGACCCAGAGACAAGAAATTGCTGATGTCCTCAGGAATCGGAGTGTCAGTCAAATTCCTGAACCAACCGGAGTTGTCTTTGAAGGGCTTAACGTTCACAATATCCGATCTAAGCCTAGTAAGTTTTTTAATATTTTTACTTTTTACTTTATCATAAGTAGTATGTAAAGTATTGTAATCGCGCCGAAAAAAAAATTGAGATTTTAGCGGAAATAGGTCTTTTTGGGTCCCCTGAACATTTTTTACCAAGGTACAAAAAATGTGTGTGTGTGTGTGTGTGTGTGTGTGTGTGTGTGTGTGTGTGTGTGTGTGTGTGTGTGTGTGTGTGTGTGTGTGTGTGTGTGTGTGTGTGTGTCTGTGTGTGTCTGTGTGTGTCTGTGTGTCTGTGTGTGTGTGTGTGTGTGTGTGTGTGTGTGTGTGTGTGTGTGTGTGTGTGTGTGTGTGTGTGTGTGTGTGCGTGTGCGTGTGCGTGTGCGTGTGCGTGTGCGTGTGCGTGTGCGTGTGCGTGAGCGCGTGCGGGTGCGCGTGCGCGTGCGCGTGCGCGTGCGCGTG
>OZ030394.1:37006611-37230580 GCA_964023965.1 Melinopterus prodromus
CCGTAGGGAGCTGAGGTATTTCGTTAGGAACTTCTGCCACACCCAAGCTAGATGTCTTCAACTACGGGGGATGCTTAACAATGTGCTGAAGCATATCTCCCGAGTGTCCGACCGACCACATCTGCGTCCCCTCTCGGTCAGAGAGAGGAAGAAGCACAAGGAAAAACTTCCAAAGGGAGCAAATGATGACAATATAGTCAACCTGGCCCATTTCTTTGTCCAATTCTCTGCCCCTCCCGAGCAACATAAGTCTTCTAGCAAAACCAAACCCCGTCAAACCACCCCAAAAAAGGAATCTACCCCCAAGAAATCCGCTTCTGTCCCCTCCCACCAACAAAAACCAACGACCATCAACCACCAAGCTGACGTCAATATCCCGCCATTCGTGGTTAGGGAGACTTCCACATGGCCTATCGTCCGTGCTGCCCTCGCCAAGAGGAACATCAGCATAAGGTCCGCCTACAGCACACCACACGGCATCAAAGTCTACACCTCCACCCTCGAGGACTATAGCGCCATGGCTCAATATCTGGAAAAATCCAAAGTTCAACACCACACCTACACCCCTGTCGGGGAGAGAGACTTCCAGGTCGTCGTTCGCGGCGCCAACCTGGACCTCCCGCTGCAGGATGTGGAGAAAGACCTAAAATCCCGGGGATTCAATCCCAGCAGAGTTATCTGGCTGAAGCACCCAAGAACGCGAGCTGAAATGCCGCTGCTCCTGATAGCCCTACCCAGCAATCAACGCCGAATTTTCGACATCTCCGACCTGTGCGGACTTAAGGTCAGCACGGAGGAGCCGAAGCGGCCGCCACTGCCAGGACAATGTCGTAGATGCCTCATCTACGGCCACTCTTCGATCAAATGTACCGCCACCCAGAAGTGTCTGCACTGTGCGAAAGATCACCACGTAGACCAGTGTCCCACCACCGACGAGCCTCCAGAATGCGCGGCCTGCGGTGAGTCACATCGAGGCAACTACAAGGGATGTTCCAAAGTTCCCAAGCTCCGTAAACCCAGCACCACAGCCAAACTGAATCCAGTACAACCTCAAGCTCCGCCCACAGCACCTTTCCTGAATACCGAACCAATAAGCTCCGCCCACAAATCAATTGCAGCCCGCACTTATGCCAAAACAGCCATCCAATGCCAGTCAACACCAACCACCGTGGCCCCTCCCACAAATGTTCCGTACCTCCATTGTATCCTGGAAAAGTTCGTCCTCGACGTCCAGACCTGCTTAACCACACTCGCCAGTTGCATGTGCAACTCGCTGCACAGTCTAGAACAGACACCAATCAATTGCGCGGCCAATATTGCGCAATCCAAGCATCGAGTCGAGGCATAAAGGGGGAATCCCTTGCTCTCTAATTTATATTTGTCAAGTTAGTTCTAGGCGCACAAGCCGACAGTCGCTCGCCGCGTCAGTTAGCTCTTTAGTTCAATCGTCGAGTGATAAAAAACTATTTTTTTTTTTCGCGATGGCCCGTACTAAGCAGACCGCTCGCAAATCCACCGGTGGCAAAGCTCCGCGCAAGCAGCTCGCCACGAAAGCGCCACCGGAGGAGTCAAGAAACCTCATCGTTACAGGCCCGGTACCGTCGCTCTCCGCGAGATCCGTCGCTACCAGAAGAGCACCGAACTTCTCATCAGGAAGTTGCCCTTCCAGCGCCTCGTCAGGGAGATCGCGCAGGACTTCAAGACCGACCTCCGCTTCCAGAGCTCCGCCGTGATGGCGCTGCAGGAGGCTAGCCAGGCATACTTGGTCGGTCTCTTCGAAGACACCAACCTGTGCGCTATTCACGCCAAGCGCGTCACCATTATGCCGATGGACATCCAATTGGCGAGGCGCATCCGCGGCGAGAGGGCTTAAATCACCCCGCGCTGCTCCGTACGTACGTATGCAGCCGCCACGCGCACGAACGACCGGTTCTTTTCAGAACCACCAATACCGATTATCGAAGTAGAACGAACTAATCGCGTCGTCGTAACGAACGGGTGGAGTATTATGTACAAAAGAAAGAAGACTGTGTTTCGCTTTACAATTTTTTTATCTTTTCATTGTCATTGTTTAGTGAGGGCGTATTCATATTTTCTAGACAATAGGGCTGACAATAGCTCGGTGCCCGGCAATAAAGTCATTAGCCGGCCGACAGTAGGGATACCAATCGCGTCTTACGAATCCTACCTAATTGGCTACGAACGCGCAACGATTTATTGTTTGGCTAAATTGTTTTTTTTTTATTGCCGCAGGTAGAAAGTACGATTAAATAATTTTTTTGTTTATTTGTTCTTATGTTCCGCTGTATCTTCTAAGCTAATGTCCGACAAACAGAACGACATAAAAAAACTATGATTTTTTTTTTTTTCATTATGTTGAACGAAATTTGTTTTATATCTTTCTTTTTTTCTATAACATTCGCCGAAAGCGCGCTTTCGGCAACTAAATGAATTTGTTAAGACTGGATTTTTTTGGCGCGCTTCCGGCGAGCGAGGCTACCAGAACCGAACCCAACCCGAGTAGAAAAAAAAAACAAAAAACAACCCAACCCGAGAGTGGTTGAACCCGAATCGAATACAACAGGGAGAACAAGGAGAAATAAGAATCAAATATAAACACAACGGACCATACGGAATAGTGTCCGAGTGAGCGAATTAGTTCGTTAGATTTCGTCGAAACGTTCGTATTCGTTCTCTTTTGGAGCTTTTGTTGGCCCTGAAAAGGGCCATTTCTCGCCGTGCGATAGCGGCGGCGTCTGGTAGACGGATCGACGAGGTTGCTGCTGCTGCTGCGCGGACAACTGGCGCTCATTTCTTCTTCGGGGAGGCGGCTTTCTTCGGCGACGTTTTCGTGGCGGCTGCCTTCTTGGCGGTTTTCGGCTTCGGCGCTTTGGGCTTCTTGGTCGGTCCCTTCGTCGCCTTTTTCGCCTTCGACGGCGACTTGGGTTTCGCCACCTTCGACGCGGCGGTCGCCTTCTTCTCCGCGGCAGCCGGTTTCTTGGCCTTCGCGGCGGCCGTCGTCGCCTTCTTCTCTACCGCCGCCTTCTTCGTTTTGGCGGAAGCGGCGGTCTTCTTGGCGCCGGTCTTGGCCTTCGCGGCTGCCGCCGCTTTCTTCTTCGCCGGGGAGACGGCCTTCGAGGCGCCGCCCTCGGCGGCGGCGTCGGCCTTCTTCGCCGTCGACGCGGCCAGCTTGAAGGAGCCGGAAGCTCCCTTTCCCTTCGTCTGGACGAGAGTGCCGGAGGCGACGGCCGCCTTCAGGTACCGCTTGATGAAGGGAGACATCTTCTCGGCGTCGACCTTGTAGTTGGCGGCGACGTACTTCTTGATCGCCTGCAGCGACGAACCGCCGCGCTCTTTCAGGCTCTTGATGGCGCCGTTTACCATGTCCGAGGTCGGCGGGTGCGTCGGTTTCGATCTCGGATTCTTCTCTTTCTTGGATGCGGCGGCGGAGCCGGCCGCAGCCTTCTTCGCCGGAGCGGCGGCCGCCGGGGAGGCAGCTGTCTGCTGTTGCGCTTGTACGTCGGTCATCTCGTATCGTCGTCGTCAGGTAATAAAATAAGATGAGTAAAGTAATCAAGTGTGCTAACGTTGCGTGCTAACCAGGCGGAGAGTTGTAGCAATATGGGAGAATTTTCTAAGTGCCGTCGTCCTCGTACGGTCCGCACGTACCGAAGCCGGAACGCCAAAGATATTACCGATATCCCATCGGTCCCACACACTTGGCGACGTCCCGGTCCCGCGAAAACATCACGCCGATCGCGATAATCCGCGCACATCGCGATCGACCACCCCATTGGCCGAACCAGAGGCGGAAGGACAGCGCGCGGCGGCCAATCAGGAGAGAGCCCGGACACACCGACCGAAGCCGCCGCAGCCCGATCGAGTCCAGCCGGACGCGAGCGGTCGGAGCCAGTCAGACGTCTCGCTACCAACTGGGCGGGGCTTGGCTACCGATGCGGGCTGGCATAAAAGAGCCCGCGTTCCGGCTAAGGACACACGCAGACTGACGCTTGTCAATAAGCTCCTGTTGTACCGACAAATTGTCAGACCTATGATGACATACGGCAGTCTTGTCTGGGGCACTGCGGCCGCATGTCACCTCAACAAGCTGCAAGTCCAGCAGAATAAATTCCTGCGAATTGCCACCAACGCGCCTTGGCGAGTAAACATGGATGTTGTCCATGATGAGACTGGTACAGAGCGAATCGCCGCATTCATTAAAAATTCAAACATCAAGCGACTGGAGATCGCAGCATCCCATCCGAACCCGTTGGTCACCGAGGCTCTGGAATACAACCCAATGCTTAGAACGCGCAGAAACCGCCCAAAGACGGCGCTTCTACCGCCGCCGGTTCCTTAGCGTTAGTGCACGCCACTGCAATGTCCTCTAGTCATCTGTGTAGTCATAATTTATTCATAATTTATTAAATAGTGTTTGTCTATTTATTATTTTATCGTTGGTTTTTATACCAGTCAATCGCACGGCCCTATTGCCGTCGTTTTGGCTATTCGTCCACATACATGGTCCTTTTCATCAGTGTTTGTCTGCTGCGAGCTGTTGGGTGCTGGTGTGTTCCGGGACTTCCGGCTCCGGAACACTCGCGGCCTCCCACTGCCTCAATTAAGCTGAATGTATTGTCATTGCGTGAATCATTCATATAGCTGTAAACCAGAATAGTTTGTACATCGGGTTCATAGCCCAGTGGTTAATCTACTCGCCTTCTGACCGGGCATACGCAGGTTCAATCCTCGCCAAAGTCAGCTTTTTAAAAAAAATTCTCTCGGAAGTTTTATGTCACTCCGGTGCTTAATTAATTAGTACTGTCCCGAAAAAGCAATTCTTTTTTAAATTTGTGTTGTATTTTTGTCGATATTATGGAAATAGTCTCAGACCTCTAGGACGCTATTTACATAGGAAGTCCGACGAGGTCAGCTTTCAGTGCAATAAACCGTAAACCAGAAAGCCGTGTTCTAATATAGAATCCTTATAATCATTTTACTCCATTCCCAATGCGCGGCGGAGTTAGCGCATTTATCTTATCAAGTCGAGGCAGAAAGGGATCTCCCCTTGCCTCTTACGAATAGTTGCATCAAGTGAGGTAAGGACACACTTGAGCAGCGCTACTACCACAGACCATACATCGACCTCAACGATCCAGATGATCACGCTCCAGCCGTTCAACCGACCTTCAGAAGCCCTGCCGAATCCGACTAGACCGTTTACTTTGTACTTTATTACGTTACTTTTCAATATATACTTTATTAAAATGTCGACCGAACCGTTTTATTGTCGCTGCTCCAAAATACCGCCTGAACAACGGTAACAATTGGCGCCCAACGTACCTCTGGACCGATGCCGAATGACCAGCCTCAGCACCAACCATTACGGAACCAGCATCGGCCAGCTCCAACCACGGAGGAACCTACACCTACTTCAATGGAGCAGCTTCAACCAGGACCACCGACCAAACAGCTTTCAACCGGACCGCCAACCTACCAATCGACTTCACAGCCTGCAACCGGATCTCCGACCGACCAACTGCCCGGACCACCGAACAACGCCATGCCAATTCCCGGATTCATCCGCAATCCAGGGAGCAAGGAATTCTCGAGGCCACTTCAGGGATTCCGGCTTGTTCGTGACGGCCCCGGACCAGCGGGCCGCCGCAGCTCTGCACCCCGACGCCGCCAACCCGAGACGGCAACCGACCCGCCGATCCAAACGGACCGAGACAGCGGCACCGTCCGATCTCCTGCCGAGGTCTGACAGAAGGCCGACCAAGCCAAGGACCGCCGCGAGACCACCGACTTTCAGCCGGCCCGAGGTTTGTCCTGCACCAGCCGCAATCCTGAGAGGTAAGCTGTCCGCCGCCTCCGGTGTTATCACGGTTCTGCCCCGATCGCCGGTGCCACAACAAACTCCACACGCCGCAGAATTCTACGAGCTTCTTGAAACACTCTGCGGTTCGGGACCAACGAAACGCCCGGCACTGGAACAGCTCCACCGGACCTTCAACGCGGACGAAAACCGAGATGCGCAGCCCTTCGCGGACATCGCCCCTGCCGATCTGGCCCACACAACGCGGATGGACCCGCGCACCCACGCCGTGCCTTCCATCACTGCCATCGCCGCCACGGATCGGGACAACGCGATGCAGCCGACCGATACGCCGCGCACTCACGGGACGCCTCGCTCTAACCGGGCGCCGCTCTTCGATGCCGCGATCACTCGGACCGACCTGGCGCACACAACGCGGATGGACCAAAGCACCCACGCCGTGCCTTCCATCACCGCCATCGCCGCCACGGACCGGGACAACGCGACACAACCGACCGGTAAGCCGCGCACTCACGGGCCGCTGCACTCCAACGCTGATCAGGCGCACACAACGCGGATGGACAGGAACCCACGCACCCACGCCGTGCCTTCCATCACCGCCGTTACCGCCACGGACCAGATCACCGCGATGCGGCCCAACAAGAAGCAACGCACCTCGGTCACCGCCTCAAGCCCGGCTAATGCACGAAAGCCAAAGGACGAACTACATTTTTTCTTCGTCTACCAGGACCTGTGTTCCCTCAACGAAGCCGAGACGACCGTCAACAGCCGTTCCCGATGTGAGCCGTGGGGCGCTGAGGAACTGGATTTGCTCTACGCGGGGAGGACCGTGAGGAGAGTTCGACAACGTGCTGCCCGGCACAACCGCAGCAATCGCTCTCGCGTAGCGCCGACTACACCCGCGGATCCAGCAACCACCCCGGAAGCCACTCGGACCCATCAAGGTGCGGCGATCCAGCCTCCGATCGACAAGAAGGATGCGAACCGTTCCCGGCCCCAAGTACGCCCGTACGCCCGGAACAACCACCTTTCTTTCGCCCGCCCGGACCGATCAGACGCGAAGTGTCCTGTGCTTTCTACCGTCACCGGTGACCGTCTCGCAGCCGCGCAACTACAGAGGGACAACGATACACCCACCCACGCCGCGTTGCCCATCACCACCATCGGGGTCACAGCTGGGAGGAACGCAACGAAGCCATACGGTAGGCCAACCACCCGCGAGCCAAAACCATTCCGCGCTACCTCCGATACGAGCGGAGAACCGATGGACCAAGAAGCAGCAACCACGGATACCACACACGACTACAAGGACGCGAAACTTTCCCGGTCTCCAGTACGTTCGTACGCCCGGAATAGGCATCCGTCTATCGTGCACCGCCACCAAAAACAGGTCATCTGCGAGAACGTGTCCACGAAGTGGGCCTCCTTACCTCAGACGCTTCCGCCACCGACATTGCCAACGGTCAACGCAGGAACGGACTTTGCCGGAACCAGTGCGGCCACCGAAGCCACGGACGCTGAAGCCGCGAAAGCCAGGGTTGTCGTACACGCCCGGGACACTCCCGAGATCAGTGCCTCTGCCCCCAAAGCCAACGCCTCCACCCCCGGAGTCGGCTCGGATGCCAGTACCAGCACCGTGGCCGCGGGCAGTACACTACATCAACGGACGGTGCCCGCGGACATCGCTACGATTGCGGCCGCGGGCGCATCCTCGAACTTCACCACGGACGCCACTACAAAGTCCGCTACGGGCACTCTCCCGGAGGTTCGAGCGGATGTCTACGCGGATGCCACCCCGGACGATTCCGCTGATGCTACCGCGCACGTTTCCACGGATGCTACCCCGGACGCCAGCACGGACGCCGCCCCGGGCATCACCGCAACCGCCGCGATGGAGACCGCCGCCGCGACTCACACCACGAACGTCACATCAGACGATACCAAAGGCGCAACAAGGATCGCCACACTGGACATTGCCTCCACGATCACCGCCGCCACGTACATCGCCGCCGCAAATACCGCCTACGCAAACACCGCCTACGCGAACACCGCCGAAACGGACACCACCGACGCGAAAATCGCCGCCACGAACATCGCCGCCACGGACACCGCCCCGGACCCCATCACGACCCTACTCGCGGACCGTTACGCCGCCTTGAGGGGGGGGGGGGTATTACCGATATCCCATCGGTCCCACACACTTGGCGACGTCCCGGTCCCGCGAAAACATCACGCCGATCGCGATAATCCGCGCACATCGCGATCGACCACCCCATTGGCCGAACCAGACGCGGAAAGACAGCGCGCGGCGGCCAATCAGGAGAGAGCCCGGACACACCGACCGAAGCCGCCGCAGCCCGATCGAGTCCAGCCGGACGCGAGCGGTCGGAGCCAGTCAGACGTCTCGCTACCAACTGGGCGGGGCTTGGCTACCGATGCGGGCTGGCATAAAAGAGCCCGCGTTCCGGCTAAGGACACACTTGAGCAGCGCTACTACCACAGACCATACATCGACCTCAACGATCCAGATGATCACGCTCCAGCCGTTCAACCGACCTTCAGAAGCCCTGCCGAATCCGACTAGACCGTTTACTTTGTACTTTATTACGTTACTTTTCAATATATACTTTATTAAAATGTCGAACGAACCGTTTTATTGTCGCTGCTCCAAAATACCGCCTGAACAACGGTAACAAAGAAATTACCGCGCCGTCCATCGGTCGGCCCGTCGCCGCTCTCGTGTCCGCACCGTTCGCTTCGAGGCGCCGCGGCGCGTCGCGCGCGCGTGTAAAGATCCCGCCGCCGACGTCGTCGCGTCGTGCAAGGACGGCGGCGCGGGGGCGACGAGCCCGCGCGGCTCGCAACTGGCGGCAGTGCGATGCCGCGCTGCTCGAAAGTTTACCGTCGCCGGAGCGCGACCCGTTTGCCCGAAATCGGCGAGAGTTTCGCGACGCCCTCGGGGCGCGCCGGGTGACGCCGTCGCGTCGCTCGTTTTCACGGACGTCCCGCGCGTCTACGTGAGCGGCGCGGACGCGAAGGGACCGCGCCGAGCGATACGGGGCGTCGCCGACCGCGGCGATATCCCCACGGCTGCCGGGTGGTTCTCGCCGTTTCTCGGTGTCGGACGCGGCGTTCTCGGCACGCGCGTGTTCGCGGGACGCTCGCGGACGCGTCCGGTGACGTCGGGGAGTCGGCGGCGCCGGCGTCCGCGCCCCCGCCGTCGGACGGTGACGCAATAAGGGCTAGCCTGAGCGCTGCCCGAGCGCGTTCATGTCCGGAGTAGCTCGGCACGGTGACGCGCGCGACGGTGCGTTTGTTCGGATTCCGTCGCGATTGTCATGTTCGTTGTACGGTGTATGTTGACGAGAGCCCGTCCGGCTCGGTCACCTTGCGATTTTGCTGAAAAGGATATGCTAATAAGAGCGTCGTGTTACGCAGCAGCGGCGCGGGCGGCGCCGGGTTTTTCATCTTTCTATACTAATTGTCGTTTAGATTTTCATACAGCTTCATTTTTAATTTGCATGTAATAAACGTCGTGCCTTGGAAAAGAATTTGTTTCTAGATCCTAGACTATCATCCAAAAGTCGATAAAGAAAACAAAAAAAAATTGTGTACTAATGAAATTAAAATAGAAATTAAATCACTATTTTGACGACCGGACGGAGGCCGTTTGTTTTTATTTACATTCATTGTTTGACATTTATAAGAGGTGCATCTGTCTGAATAGCAGAATCATAAAGAACCGAGCGTTGCTTTGTTTGTTTTTGCAGTGCGTGTCTTATTGTTTGCCCCAATTTTTTTTTTATTGCCGCTGGTAGTAACGACAATGAAATGTTGTTTTTTTGTTGGCCGTCTCAGACCGGTGGCGCCGCGGTCGGGCACCGTGTCTTACATCTCTCTGTAGTTAGTATATTGGCGATTGTCCGTTTATGAGCCCTTGATGCGAGAGAAATTGATGGCAACGGCCATACCACGTTGAAAATACCAGTTCTCGTCCGATCACTGAAGTTAAGCAACGTCGGGCGCGGTCAGTACTTGGATGGGTGACCGCTTGGGAACACCGCGTGCCGTTGCCATCTTTTTATCGAATTGTTACGAATTAATCAAGTCTTAATTTTTCTTTCGACCCATCGTTCTTCTAGTCGATTTACCTACCTATAAGCAATATAATCAAGAATGAACGAGTCTTTCACGATTCTTCTTTCCAAAATAAAATTGCCCTAACGCAAACATATTTGGATATGTTCTTATAACGCACTTCTAGTACACACGGTATAATCCAAACTTAATTTAAAATAATAATAAATTTCGATCATACTTTGCGTCTAAAGTAGACGACGTTCACGTACGTAACGTTCAACTATTTTTAATGAAAGAGTATAATTTAAAAAAAAAAATCTGTTGTGGCCAGACACATATCTTTATCATACAAAATATAAAAATATCCCAATTTATTTTTTTTTTTTCGGAACGATTACAATACTTTACATACTGCGTATGATAAAGTAAAAATCGGAAATAAACTGTAGTGCGGAGTGTTCGTCGTAGAACTTCAAAATCGGTGGTCGATTTCGACAATTCTAAGCTTCCCTTCGGAAGCAAATAAAACAAAACAAAAAAAGGCCGAGGGATACAAAAAAATAATACTTATACGTATATTGCACGCGACGGCGCGATGAATAACGTTGACATACTCTTATGTATGCGCGTGCGATCGTAAGAGTGCACCGCTCGCTCGTCCAATATGTACATAATACGTAATACGTACGTGTGTGTATGTACGCGCCGAGAGCGAGCGAGGCTGGAGAGCGGCGAATACGGTGCGAACCTCGTTTTCGGTCCGCAGCGTACAGCGAGCGCCATCTGTCTTCTCTGATTCGAACTAAAATAGAGTGGTGGCGGCCGTGCGGCGCCATCTAGCGGCGATACTCCGCAGTGTACTACTATTACGGGCAGAGTGTCGATATTCGAATATCAATTTGGCGGATATTTGTAGGAGGGTGACTTAGATTAGAATTAGAAGGCTTCTCTGAGCTTCTTGCTTTTACTGTGAATACCGAACGTAAGTTTACTACACAGAGATTTACCACATTCAGAAGAAAAAGTTCAGAGATAAAGATGATCAGAACCTCCTTAATAACATTGTCGATTTCCCGGGCAATTACCTTTTTAACAGTGAGACTCGATACGACATTTAGCTATAGTATAACGTGACCACATACTAGGTTTACTCCAAATCCCTGCTCCAATTTCATTCCTCCCCCGCTTTTAAGAATTTAAAATTTGAACATTCTAACCTACTTTACAGCCTAACTTCACACGCAACTTGACGTAACCCTATTTACATTTGTCCTCATCGCATTCCGCTTCACTGTTTTGTTTGACTTCTGTCCCTTATGCCGCTTTGTTTCACACGTCTGGACATTGAATTTTATGTAATTATCGTTTGTATTTTGGTTTTGTAACCGCGGCTGGCTTCATGTCGTTGTTTGTGTTTTTGTTTTCTCATGTTTGACACATGACTACGACTTCGTGCGTCTATTCTTGGTTTCCTTTGAGATTTTAATTTTAAGACGCTTTTAGCTGTTTATCACGGTTCGTGACCGCCTACTGTATGTATTTTGTTTGATTTAATATTTGTAACTATAACAACTGTTATTTTTCAGTGTGTGATGTGCCATCTTTCAGTTGGCTTGGACCGAAGGGTATTCCTAACCTAAAAACTTGTACCATGTGAGCCCCCCGGATGTTGTCTTATTTTAGTAATTTATAATAGACTGTAAGTAGTTTATAATTGGATAAGTGTCATTTGACTTACGGTTTTGTTTTTCTAGGTAGCGAGACTTGAGAATGACACTTGACGTGTCGAAATCGATCGTCTCATAACCACGTTTGAATAAACGAGTACATCTCTTCAATTATGACCACAAGCATGGAACGGGTGGAAGATTTTATCAACCTTATGATTAAAAGCATTTAAACTAGGATGGCGCTTTTTAAACTGATCTAATGAATATGGAAATGATTCTGATTGTGCAAGTTTGATCAGTTGTATCAAAGTACACTGAATCTCGTAGTGAGTTAAATATCCTACTGTTCTATCATTTTTAATAGACTTACAATTAGTTTTAAATCTATTACAATAGGTAATACAAGTTGTCGAATAACGTGTCAGTTTTAGTGAGTATGAGTGATGTATATGCCCTTTCTTTCATTTCAGGTATGTTTGTTTTTAATGGGATATTTAAATTTGGCCAAGCGTTTTGAGAATCACAGAGCCTATCGGGACCATGCCACCAAAAGTTGTTATTTAAAAGATTTGTGGGTTTCACGCCTCGTGAAAGTAAATCAGCGTGATTTTCATTTGTTGGTACATGCCGCCAGTATTCTGATTTTACTAGCTGCTGAATTGAAGCAACAAGAATTGGCTACAAATACTTTTAAAATGCTTGGTTCTGTGATAATCCAAATTAATGCTATGGTAGAGTCACACCAAAGAATAATTTTATTAAAGTTAATGTTCAGGGATTCAGATACAGCTTTTAGCAATTTTGAAAGTATCAGCGCTCCTAAAAGCTCTAGACGAGGAACAGTTAATTTCTTCAATGGAGCAACTTTACTCTTTGAAATGCCATTGATTATTGCTGGTTCATTAGAGAGCCATTTTCTCAGTTCAAAACAACCCGTTTTTAATTTAGTGTCTATTGATTTTCCTACTTTTATGGCATCGGCTATTATTTCGGATCCATTTAACAGATCGTCCACGTAAAAATCAGATTTTATAATTTTCGAAATTTCGGGCGTTGTTTGTTCGCATTGAATTCCTTATTCATGAATACATCTAATTGCAAGAAAAGATGCAGCTGCTTTCCCATATGTGACTGTATTTAATGTATAACTTTGAACTTGATCGCCATAAAATAGTTTGCAAATGTCGTTGGGATGGATTAATCAAAACTTGGCGATAGATTTTTTGTATATCGGAAGAAATTACATAAGAATGTTTTCGAAACCTTAAAAGTATCGAAAATAGGTCGTTATGTATAACAGGACCTACCATTTGGAGATCATTTATTGAATAACAAGAATCTGTAGGGCATGAACCATCAAAAACCACTCACAGTTTAGTAGTTACACGGTCTTCCTTTAAGACACCGTGATGTGTTTTCTGTTTTTACTAATGTCATATGATCAAGAAATTCATACTCTTCTATAAAATCTACGTACCTTGATTTAAAGTTAGAATTTTGTTTAAATCGTCTTTCAAGTAGAGTGAAACGTCTTTCAGCTTGTGTACGCGAGTCCCCTAATAAAGTCTCAGAGTGGTTTAATGGAATTGTGTGACTATAAAACGTCCTTCTTTAGTACGCTTTGTATTTTCTGTGAAAATAATTTCGCAAAGTTCTTCTTCATGTGACAATGGTTTGGTTTTAGGTAGTTCTTCAGTTTTCCAAAATTTTTCTAGTTGATCACTTATCAATTTTAGTTGCAAGATGACAAGTCACAAATGCCGTATCGGGAAGTTTAATTAGACCTGACACTATCCATCCATATTTGTTTTTTTTTTTTTTTTTGGAGTATTGGATTATTTTTGCCTAAGCTGATCTGTCCAACGCAAATTAAACTCCAAAACATATCAGCACCAATTAGTAAATCGATTGGTCCAGGTTCATTAAAGCAAGGATCTGCCAATTGTATATTTTTTGGTATGTTCAAATTATGCTTGTCAATTTGTAAGGTAGGCATTTTATCCACTATTTTTGGAATTACGTAGCAAGCTAGATCTTGTTTAATTCTTTTAGTTTTTAAGTATATTTTCGCATCGATAGTCGACTTTGTACAATTTAAACCTAATACGGATATTTCAACCTAATGTAGACCGTGTGGGCGCCATAACGACTCAAAACTAACACGTGAACACTTGATTTACACCAATTTGTGTCGTCAGGTCTCTCTCGCCGATGAACCCTTCCGCTTGCTCTATGTCTTGAGATTACCTTGTTTTAATTTTAATCTGTGATTTACTCGTTATGTTCACTCTCCCAATTAGATTTCGCCGGGAAACCGGTCCGAAGTAATGAATTAGAAACCAATTATCGCAATAAAGAGGCCTGGCCTTTTCCAAATTAATGACTGACCGTACGTAAGTTAAGAGGAATATTTTATGCGGTACGCGTTCGTTCGAATGATCTCTCGTACTAACTCTGTCGCTCTTTCGCTAATCTTATTTTGTGGTTCTGAAAAGAACCGGTCGTTACATCGCGTCGACGTCGTGTGCGTCTGGCGAGCGACTTACTTCGAGCTGGTGTACTTGGTTACGGCCTTGGTACCTTCGCTCACGGCGTGCTTGGCGAGCTCTCCGGGGAGAAGCAACCTAACGGCCGTCTGGATTTCGCGACTCGTGATCGTCGAGCGCTTGTTGTAGTGCGCGAGGCGGCTCGCTTCGGCGGCGATCCTCTCGAAGATGTCGTTCACGAAACTATTCATGATGCTCATAGCTTTGCTGGAGATGCCGGTGTCGGGGTGTACCTGCTTCAACACCTTGTAGATGTAGATCGCGTAGCTCTCCTTCCTCCTGCGCTTCTTCTTCTTGTCGCCTTTCGAGATGTTCTTCTGGGCTTTGCCGGCCTTCTTGGCCGCCTTTCCGCTAGTTTTCGGTGGCATGTTGTTCGCTTAGAGGTGCTGAGTACTCTACTAACGACCGGCGCCGGGCGATTTTTTGTTATATGTCCGTGCGGTTCCGTCCTCGGGCACCTCCCATCGCGTACCGTAGTTCGGGCTGCGTCGTGTTCGGTAGCTCCGGAGCGCCGCTATTGGAGCGGCCGTCTCCCTATATAAGTGCGGCCGAGACCGATTTTTGGCTACAGTCGCTCGGGCTCCTCTTACCGATTAACTACTACTAATCGAACTACTTACCCACGCGCACATAATGTCAGGACGCGGCAAAGGCGGAAAAGTGAAGGGAAAGGCGAAGTCCCGCTCCAGTAGGGCAGGATTACAGTTCCCCGTAGGTCGTATTCACCGACTCCTCCGCAAAGGTAATTACGCTGAGCGCGTCGGCGCCGGTGCGCCCGTCTACCTCGCCGCCGTCATGGAGTACTTGGCCGCCGAAGTGCTCGAGTTGGCCGGTAACGCCGCCAGAGATAACAAGAAGACCCGTATCATCCCGAGACACTGGCAGCTCGCCATCCGTAACGACGAGGAGTTGAACAAGCTCCTGTCGGGTGTGACGATCGCCCAAGGTGGCGTCCTGCCGAACATCCAGGCCGTACTCTTGCCCAAGAAGACCGAGAAGAAACCCTAAGCGCCGTCGTTGGCGTCGCTCGCGCGCTTCCCGCTTCTGGGGCGCGCTCGACACGGCCCTTCTCAGGGCCACAAAACGAATACCAGTAGAGTGACAAGCTAGTTCAATTACTCGAGATAGTCGAACGAACAACGCAGCGAACAAGCTGACTGACGTACATTTCATACAGCTTCATTTTTTTCATAACGAGATTATTGATGGGCATAACTAAAAAAGATAGTCTATTTGCAACGGAAACTTACCACGGGCAGTATAGGCCGTTAAAAAGGCACTTAATAAACGTGCATTGAAAAAAAAACTAGATTATCACGCAAAAGTAGAGAACTGATCGCATAGTTTAAAAAAATGAAGTAATTTTGACGACCGGACAAAGCCCGTTCTGTCTTTATTTCTATTCATTGTTTGACATTTATAACAGGTGCGTCCTGTTGAATAGCATAACTATAAAGAACCGACCGTTGCTTTGTTTGTTTTTGTAGTGCGTTGTCTATTGTTTGTCTAAATTGTTTTTTTTTTATTGCCGCAGAAAGTTAAAACGATTAAATATTTTTTGCTCACCCGTTGGCAGTCGGACAACGGCCATAAACGGATACGCGATAATGAATTTCTTCTATTTTTTGCGCTTTATAATCGAAGTTGCGCAAAGAATGCCCTAAGAAGGCCAAAACGTCAAAAAAATCGAAGGGATATCGGACCGTTATCGAAGGGATTTATTTATTACTTATTTAATAGAAAAAAAAGCAACTTTTGTCTCTAAATAAGAACCGACAATTGATTTTCCCTAGATTGCACAGCGATTTAGTTAATTAAAAAAAAATTAATTATTACTGTATTATAGTCTATTAGTCTTTTCTAACGGAAGTAAGTTTCTTTTCGATATTTTTTCTTCCCTGTTTTATTTTTTTTTTTATTATATATTTTATCTATTAGCGGCGTTGTGCGTCGCTACTACTTATTAGTTAATTATTGATAACGTTCGTTCGCCGACTGCCGAGTAGTTCACTTTAGATATGAATATTTGTGGTTCTGAAAAGAACCGGTCGTTGACGGTGCCGTTGCGATGTCTATAGCGCGGTCGTCGTCGTCGCGTCGCTTAGCCACCGAATCCGTACAGGGTGCGGCCTTGGCGCTTTAGGGCGTATACGACGTCCATGGCGGTGACGGTTTTCCTCTTAGCGTGCTCGGTGTAGGTGACGGCGTCGCGGATGACGTTCTCGAGGAACACCTTGAGGACGCCGCGAGTCTCCTCGTAGATCAGACCGGAGATACGTTTCACTCCGCCGCGACGGGCCAGACGCCTGATGGCAGGCTTGGTGATGCGCTGGATGTTATCGCGAAGAACTTTGCGATGACGCTTGGCGCCACCCTTTCCTAGACCTTTACCGCCTTTACCTCTGCCGGTCATTTTTGCTAATGTCGTACGTGCGAGTTCGACTGTACTGCCGTCCGAAATCGAAATCGGTCGCTTTTTATAGCTCACGGAGGCCACGCCCGTCGATCAGTTTCCCGGACCTATCGGCGGGCGACGTGCTCGAACGCCGCCCGACGGTGTAAATACGGGTCGCCGGCCTGTCTAGGCGCACACAGAGTCGTTAGTAGTCTTCCGCACAGTCCAGACGTGCACCACGCTCCAGCCTAGTGTCTACACCCGAGACCAGCCAGCGCTCTGGGTTTGTTGGTACGATCCGTCGATCGCGACCGGCCATCCAACAACACCTCAAGCGTCCCGGTGCGTCTCGACGACATCCGCAGAAGCAACGTGCCAGCGCCGCCAGAATTACCTTTTTGTTTTCCTTTTTCCAACAAGTTCAGTTTTATTTCATTTCTCGAGTCCTTTTTCATTTTCCAGTTTTCATTTTACTAAGAATTTCCTTATTATTTCTACGCCACGCCCCCTGTACATATCACCGACCTATCCCGAGACTGCCCACTTCACCGCGCCGTCACCATGCAGAAGAAGCAAAGTCCCCACAGCGAGCACTTCCGCGTCTGCCCAGAGTGGAATTCAATTGTCACACCCTACACCATCCGTAGGCACCTGCGCTATTTCGTTAGGGACTTCTGCCACACCCAAGCTAGATGTCTTCAACTACGGGGGATGCTTAACAATGTCATGAAGCAAATCTCCCGAGCGTCCGACCGACCACACCAGCGTCCCCTCTCGGTCAGAGAGAGGAAGAAGCACAAGGAAAAGCTTCGAAAGGGAGCAAATGACGACAATATAGTCAACCTGGCCCCTTTCTTTGCCCAATTCTCTGCCCCTCCCGAGCAACATAAGTCTTCCAGCAAAAACAAACCCCGTCAAACCACCACTAAAAAGGAACCTTCCCCCGAAAAATCTGCTCCTGTCCCTTCCTCCCAACAAAAACCAACGACCATCAACCACAAAGATGACGTCAGAATCCCGCCATTCGTGGTTAGAGAGACTGCCACATGGCCCACCGTCCGTACCGCCCTCGCCAAGAGGAACATCAACATCAGGTCCGCCTACACCACCCCACACGGCATAAAAGTCTACACATCCACCATTGAGGACTACAGCGCCATGGCACTGTACCTGGAGAAATCCAGCGTACAACACCACACCTACACCCCTGTCGGGGAGAGAGATCTCCAGGTCGTCGTACGCGGCGCCCCCCTGGACCTCCCGCTGCAGGATGTGAAAGAGGACCTTAAAGCCCAGGGCTTCATACCCAGCAAAGTCGCCTGGCTAAAGCACCCGAGAACGAGAGCTGAAATGCCGCTGCTTCTAATTAGCCTGCCCAGAAACCAGCACCACATATCCAACATCTCCGATCTGTGCGGACTTAAGGTCAGCACGGAGGAGTTGAAGAGGCCACCACTGCCCGGACAATGCCGTAGATGCCTTATCTACGGCCACTCATCCATCAAATGCAACGCGACACAGAGATGTTTGCACTGTGCGAAAGAGCACCACGTCGACCAGTGTCCAGCCCTGGACGAGCCTCCAGAGTGCGCGGCCTGCGGTGAATCCCACAGGGCGTCGTACAGAGGATGTTCAAACGCTCCCAAACCACGCAGAGTCATCGCCACAACAAAACCAAATCCAGTCCCTACTCAAGCCACGCCCACGACATCGTTCCCGAACACCAAACGTACAAGCTCCGCCCCCAAAGATCTTTCCGTCCGCACTTATGCCCATGCAGCCGTCCAATGCCTGACACCACCAACCACCGTAACTCCTCCCACAAACATTCCGCACCTACAAAGCATCCTGGAAAAATTCGTTCTTGAAATCCAATCCTGTCTAACAACACTCGCCAGTTGTATGTGCAACTCGCTACATTATCCAGAACAGATACCAATCAATTGCGCGGCCAATATAGCGCAACCAACGCACCAAGTCAAGGCAGAAAGGGGTCTCCCCTTGCCTCTTACCAATAAATGCATCAAGTGAGTCTCTAGGCGCACAAGCCGACAGCTAGCCAAGCCGTATAGTTCAGTCCAGCGCACCTCCTCTACCTACTGCCTCTTCGAGATTGCACCGCGTTGGCTTCGTTGGCACGACCACTCGCCGGAGTGACTGGTTTCTCCAACGACAGCACAAGCGGCCCAGCGTCCCGACGGCTCTTCGCGAGAGAAGCTACGCATACCTTCGAAGTACCTTTATTTTTCCGTTTCAAGCAAGTTTATTTTCCTTTTCGAATCCAGTTATATTTTCCATTTTTCCAAGAATTCTTATTATTTCAAGCCACGCCCCCTGTATATAATATTATCCCGACCAATCCGAGACTGCTCCACGATGCCAGACACCACGACCAAGTATTACCTAACCCCGGAATTCGTCGAGCTGGAACTGAGAAACTACGCGGCAATATACTGCACATCCAAGCAGGAGTGCATCGAGCTGCGTGAGATTCTCCAGAAGGTTCTCGAACAAATCGCCGGCTATCAGGACCAACCTTCTACTCCGCCTATACCGGCCAGTCAAAGAAGACAAATCAACGAATACCGCCACGACGTTACAACCACTGCTGCCAAGCGCCTCTTCCCAACCCCTCCTGCCGAAATTCCTGCCTCTCCTGAGCAAACAATGTCCAACAACACACCAACCTCCAGTTCTTCCTTAAATAAAAACGCCTCCATCTCCACCCAAGTTACTAAACAAAAAAAAGTAACCGCACCTGTCCTCTCTCCACAACCCATCACCGACCATATGACTGGCAATATACCACCGATTGTGGTCAGGGAGAGATCCCAATGGTCCGCCGTCCGTGGCTGCCTTGCCAAGCGGAACATTAACTTCAGCTCCGCGTACAGCACCCTCCATGGAATCAAAGTCCACGCCTCCTCTATTGATGACTTCAACTCAATGGCACAATACCTAAAAGAGAACAAAATCCAACACCACACCTACACCCCTGTCGGGGAGAGAGACCTCCAGGTCGTCGTTCGCGGCGCCTACCTGGACCTCCCGCTGCAGGAAGTGGAAGATGACCTCAGATCCCGTGGTTTCAAACCCAACAAAGTCATCCGGATGAAACACCCGAGAACCAGAGCAGAAATGCCTCTCATCCTTATCTCGATCTCCAGAGACCAAAAGCAGATCTTCGACGTCTCCGACTTATGCGGCGTGAGAGTAAGCGTCGAGGACCTGAAACGCCCATCCTTCCCAGGACAATGCCGACGTTGCCTCATCTATGGCCATTCCTCCACCAATTGCCACGCAGACCAGAAATGCCCTCACTGTGCCAAGGGACACTCCGTCGAGCATTGTACCACGCTGGACGAGCCTCCCGAGTGCGCGGCCTGCGGTGGTCAACACAGAGCAACGTATCGTGGATGTCGGTCCGCTCCCAAGTTCCGTCAACATAGCACCACGTCAACTACGACAACAGCAAAGCCAAACCAAGTATCAATGAAGACACAAGCCACGCCCACATTACCACTCACTCAGTCCAAACCAGCAAGCCCCACCCACAAATATCTTACCAAACGCACCTATTCCGAGACTGCCAACAAACATCCTCCAACAATCAACACTGTATGTCCGACGAAAACCCAGCACCTACAATACATCCTCCAACAGCTACTCCACGAAATCCAAACCTGCCTTCCTGCTTTTGCCACCTGTACGTGCAACACGTCATGCAATGCAACAACTCAACTCCATTGCGCTGCCCAGATTGCGCAAACATCGCACCCAGTCGAGGCAGAAAGGGGTAACCCTTGCCTCTCATCTCGATGATCATCAAGTTAGTTCTAGGCGCACAAGCCGACAGTCGCTCGCCGCGTCAGTTAGCTCTTTAGTTCAATCGTCGAGTGATAAAAAACTATTTTTTTTTTCGCGATGGCCCGTACTAAGCAGACCGCTCGCAAATCCACCGGTGGCAAAGCTCCGCGCAAGCAGCTCGCCACGAAAGCGGCCCGCAAGAGCGCGCCCGCCACCGGAGGAGTCAAGAAACCTCATCGTTACAGGCCCGGTACCGTCGCTCTCCGCGAGATCCGTCGCTACCAGAAGAGCACCGAACTTCTCATCAGGAAGTTGCCCTTCCAGCGCCTCGTCAGGGAGATCGCGCAGGACTTCAAGACCGACCTCCGCTTCCAGAGCTCCGCCGTGATGGCGCTGCAGGAGGCTAGCGAGGCATACTTGGTCGGTCTCTTCGAAGACACCAACCTGTGCGCTATTCACGCCAAGCGCGTCACCATTATGCCGAAGGACATCCAATTGGCGAGGCGCATCCGCGGCGAGAGGGCTTAAATCACCCCGCGCTGCTCCGTACGTACGTATGCAGCCGCCACGCGCACGAACGACCGGTTCTTTTCAGAACCACCAATACCGATTATCGAAGTAGAACGAACTAATCGCGTCGTCGTAACGAACGGGTGGAGTATTATGTACAAAAGAAAGAAGACTGTGTTTCGCTTTACAATTTTTTTATCTTTTCATTGTCATTGTTTAGTGAGGGCGTATTCATATTTTCTAGACAATAGGGCTGACAATAGCTCGGTGCCCGGCAATAAAGTCATTAGCCGGCCGACAGTAGGGATACCAATCGCGTCTTACGAATCCTACCTAATTGGCTACGAACGCGCAACGATTTATTGTTTGGCTAAATTGTTTTTTTTTTTATTGCCGCAGGTAGAAAGTACGATTAAATAATTTTTTTGTTTATTTGTTCTTATGTTCCGCTGTATCTTCTAAGCTAATGTCCGACAAACAGAACGACATAAAAAAACTATGATTTTTTTTTTTTTTTCATTATGTTGAACGAAATTTGTTTTATATCTTTCTTTTTTTCTATAACATTCGCCGAAAGCGCGCTTTCGGCAACTAAATGAATTTGTTAAGACTGGATTTTTTTGGCGCGCTTCCGGCGAGCGAGGCTACCCGAACCGAACCCAACCCGAGTAGAAAAAAAAAACAAAAAACAACCCAACCCGAGAGTGGTTGAACCCGAATCGAATACAACAGGGAGAACAAGGAGAAATAAGAATCAAATATAAACACAACGGACCATACGGAATAGTGTCCGAGTGAGCGAATTAGTTCGTGAGATTTCGTCGAAACGTTCGTATTCGTTCTCTTTTGGAGCTTTTGTTGGCCCTGAAAAGGGCCATTTTTCGCCGTGCGATAGCGGCGGCGTCTGGTAGACGGATCGACGAGGTTGCTGCTGCTGCTGCGCGGACAACTGGCGCTCATTTCTTCTTCGGGGAGGCGGCTTTCTTCGGCGACGTTTTCGTGGCGGCTGCCTTCTTGGCGGTTTTCGGCTTCGGCGCTTTGGGCTTCTTGGTCGGTCCCTTCGTCGCCTTTTTCGCCTTCGACGGCGACTTGGGTTTCGCCACCTTCGACGCGGCGGTCGCCTTCTTCTCCGCGGCAGCCGGTTTCTTGGCCTTCGCGGCGGCCGTCGTCGCCTTCTTCTCTACCGCCGCCTTCTTCGTTTTGGCGGAAGCGGCGGTCTTCTTGGCGCCGGTCTTGGCCTTCGCGGCTGCCGCCGCTTTCTTCTTCGCCGGGGAGACGGCCTTCGAGGCGCCGCCCTCGGCGGCGGCGTCGGCCTTCTTCGCCGTCGACGCGGCCAGCTTGAAGGAGCCGGAAGCTCCCTTTCCCTTCGTCTGGACGAGAGTGCCGGAGGCGACGGCCGCCTTCAGGTACCGCTTGATGAAGGGAGACATCTTCTCGGCGTCGACCTTGTAGTTGGCGGCGACGTACTTCTTGATCGCCTGCAGCGACGAACCGCCGTGCTCTCTCAGGCTCTTGATGGCGCCGTTTACCATGTCCGAGGTCGGCGGGTGCGTCGGTTTTGATCTCGGATTCTTCTCTTTCTTGGATGCGGCGGCGGAGCCGGCCGCAGCCTTCTTGGCCGGAGCGGCGGCCGCCGGGGAGGCAGCTGTCTGCTGTTGCGCTTGTACGTCGGTCATCTCGTATCGTCGTCGTCAGGTAATAAAATAAGATGAGTAAAGTAATCAAGTGTGCTAACGTTGCGTGCTAACCAGGCGGAGAGTTGTAGCAATATGGGAGAATCCTGTAACCTATTTGCGTTTTAGTTAAGAAGTCAGGCCAGAGGCCTTTAGACTCCAGTTTGCTAAATTATTAGACTACGCAAAAATGCCGCGTAGGAGGGTATTGGACTGACAAAGTAGCTTCAGCCGGAGGCTGATTTAATACAATTAGAAATATATGTATATATAACTATATAGGTCCGTGCTCTACCGAGTTTTGTAGCTCGATAGGTGTATATTTGATGGTAGCGTATCGTGTTATTCTCCGTTTTGCCTGTTCCGCCTGGAACGTTATCAAGTAGCATATTGAAAGAAACTTGTTTAGAGGAGACGTAGATAGAGTTGACTGGTTTTGTTTTTGGCTTTAAAAAAGCGCAAAAAGCAGATCAGATACATCACCCTTTTTTGGGGATTTTGAGTTGATTTAAACTTTTTATGTTGTGAGTTTTTGCATTTCTAAAAATGTGTCCCGGCCGGGAGCGAACCCGAACCGCTCGATCCGAAGTCGATCGTCTTTACCGTTGCGCCAGCAGGGTAGTTACCAGCAATTTATTTTTCGGGTCTTATGAACGTACTGTATGGCCGTAGGAGGAGTAAAAATGCAACGTATAAAAAGCAAAATAAATAAATAAATATACAATGAAACGACCACATGACTAGAGGATATGACTAAGATTTTTTGCTTTAGCAGAATAAGAGGTAAGATATTGGAATAAATTAACATATAATGTAAAAGGGACTTTTCACTAAATTCGCTACTCGTTGAGGAGTATAGTTTTTGGTCTATTTCTGAGTGTGCGTCTCTGTGGGAGGTAGTCAAGCGATTGTACTATGAGAGGATTGTCGTGATCGGAAGCTTTGCCGAGCCTCTTGGTATTCAGTTTGGCAATGTACTCTCTTATAGTAGAGATACCTAATTCCTCCCTGATATGGTCATTGCGCATTCTGAGGGGCGCATTCACGACAATTCTCAGAAATTTATTCTGGATTACCTCTAATTTGTGCAAATGAGTTTTGCTGGCCGCACCCCACGCCATGCAGCCGTACGTTATAGTCGGCCTAACTACCTGCTTGTATAAAAGTATTTTGTTTGGTAGAGACAGTTTACCATGCCGGTGGACTAGGGCGTACGTCATTTTGATGACGGACGATCCCTTGTTAGCTGCGTTTATAATTTGTTGGGTCCAGGACATTTTCTGGTCAAAAGTGATACCCAGATACTTGACTGTTTGCGAGAGTGGAATTGCAACGTTATTTAGTCTAATGACATGTGTATCTGGGTGCCTTTTGGTCGTAAAATTAATATACTGGCTTTTGCCGGCATTGGGGGTTAATTTCCAACGGGAAAAGTAAAGCTCCAGGGCGTTGAGGTGCTCTTGTAGCCTTCTCGACGCTAGAAGCGAGCTGACACAGCTGGCGAGGATGGCTGTGTCATCTGCGTACGAGTAGATGGAAGTGAGGGGCGATTTAGGGATGTCCGCCGTAAAAAGAGTATAAAGGGTCGGAGATAGTACTGAGCCTTGTGGAACGCCAGCTCGCATTCCCTTGAAAGAGGACCTGGAGCCTCCCACGCACACCGAGAACACACGGTCTGTGAGGTAACTCTCGACCAGATCGATAATAACCGGGTTGATCCCGAATAAAAATAGCTTGGCTACCAGCCCCTCGTGCCAGACGCAGTCGAAGGCCCTCTCCATGTCCAGAAAGGCACCCAGTGTGGATTCCTTTCTGTCCACGGCGCCGAAGACCTCCTCCGTCATCCGCAGGAGTTGAAGTTCGGTGCCGTGTGATTCCCTGAAGCCGAACTGCTCGTCGGGAATGAGGTTTTTGTCGACGATTTCTGATAGAAGGCGTGAGAGGATAACGCGTTCTACCACCTTCGACACGCTTGAGAGAAGGCTGATCGGTCTGTAACTGCCTGGGTTGTTACGAGGTTTCGAAGGCTTGGGAATCATGACCACGCTGGCCGTTTTCCAAGAAGTTGGAAATTTTCCGTTGGTCAAGATATGGTTTGCGATTGTCTTGATTATTGTGATACCTTTTTGAGGGGTATTTCTTAGCATCATGTTGGAAATATTATCGACTCCGGGTGCCTTTTTTGGTTTCAGCCTGTTAATTAGACCTTGAATCTCGTCATCATCCGCGAGAGGGAGAGGAACTGCGACCGCGTTGAGCCTATCTCGCTGCAGTTTTTCGAGAATATCGAGATGTTGTTGTTCGTCTGGTAATGAGTTATGGAATGATTCACATAACCGAGATGCGAAGAGTTCCGCTTTCTCGGTATCTGTGGTGGCAAAGACTCCGTTATGTTGTAATGGACCGATTGGGGCTCTCCTCTTTCGCAGGACCCTACTAAGGAACCACAGGGAATTGTCTTCGGCGGAGAGCGACTCGAGTTTATTTTCCCATAGGCGATTTTTGTGGTCCTGCAGGGCCCTTTTGACGAGAGCGGAGAGCCGATTTTTCTCGGCTCTGTCTGCTGGCGACAGAGTTCGATTGAACTTTTTAAGCGCCGCCCTGCGCTCCTGAATGAGCATGGCGATTTCAAGCGGGATTTCGCCGTGTTTTATCGAGCTCTTTTTAGTTGTCGTGGCTGCTTCGTAGGCTTGCAAGAGCCCAGTTTCGAGATATTTGATAGAGGAATCGATATCGTTGTTATCGAAGTTTGCCGAGGAGAGGATGTTTTTAGAAAGATCTTGGAATCGTTTCCATGAAGTTCTTTTAGAAATGTATTCGTCAGTGTTGTCTCCGTCACCGACTTTAAAAACAATTGGGAGATGATCGGACGACAGTTCCGAAAGCGTGACCGGCGACTCTGATAGAGTGACATTCTTCAGGAGAACAATATCCAGAATGTCCGGGGTATGGTTCTCCTGGCCATATCGTGTGGGTGTTGAGGGGGCGTCGACTACTATGCCTTTAAGGTCGGTAATTGCCCTTAGTGCAATACCGTTGGTGTTGGTTTTGATGGAGTTCCACCGGTGATGTTTGGCGTTAATGTCACCTGCCATTAAAATTCGCTCACCTGAGTCGAATATTGCGTCAAAATCAGACTGCAAAGTCCGCTTAGTTGGGGGATTGTACGCAGAGACGATCAGTACACTTCCCATGGTGGTGTGAACCTTAATCACCGTTGCCTCGAGATGGTTAAGGGCGGGAGTAAGGCATTCGTCGTGCAAAATGTTATTTCTAATATAGAGAGCGGTGCCTCCGCAACGACCAGTCAGTCTGTCGTTTCGATAGCATACGAAATTCGGCATTGTTAAGCGATGACAGGGTTTGAGGTGTGTTTCAGACACAAGAACGATGTCCGCTTCGTGTCTGACAGCACATTCCTCGAGCTACGGCAATAAAGTCATTAGCCGGCCGACAGTAGGGATACCAATCGCGTCTTACGAATCCTACCTAATTGGCTACGAACGCGCAACGATTTATTGTTTGGCTAAATTGTTTTTTTTTATTGCCGCAGGTAGAAAGTACGATTAAATAATTTTTTTGTTTATTTGTTCTTATGTTCCGCTGTATCTTCTAAGCTAATGTCCGACAAACAGAACGACATAAAAAAACTATGATTTTTTTTTTTCATTATGTTGAACGAAATTTGTTTTATATCTTTCTTTTTTTCTATAACATTCGCCGAAAGCGCGCTTTCGGCAACTAAATGAATTTGTTAAGACTGGATTTTTTTGGCGCGCTTCCGGCGAGCGAGGCTACCCGAACCGAACCCAACCCGAGTAGAAAAAAAAAACAAAAAACAACCCAACCCGAGAGTGGTTGAACCCGAATCGAATACAACAGGGAGAACAAGGAGAAATAAGAATCAAATATAAACACAACGGACCATACGGAATAGTGTCCGAGTGAGCGAATTAGTTCGTTAGATTTCGTCGAAACGTTCGTATTTGTTCTCTTTTGGAGCTTTTGTTGGCCCTGAAAAGGGCCATTTTTCGCCGTGCGATAGCGGCGGCGTCTGGTAGACGGATCGACGAGGTTGCTGCTGCTGCTGCGCGGACAACTGGCGCTCATTTCTTCTTCGGGGAGGCGGCTTTCTTCGGCGACGTTTTCGTGGCGGCTGCCTTCTTGGCGGTTTTCGGCTTCGGCGCTTTGGGCTTCTTGGTCGGTCCCTTCGTCGCCTTTTTCGCCTTCGACGGCGACTTGGGTTTCGCCACCTTCGACGCGGCGGTCGCCTTCTTCTCCGCGGCAGCCGGTTTCTTGGCCTTCGCGGCGGCCGTCGTCGCCTTCTTCTCTACCGCCGCCTTCTTCGTTTTGGCGGAAGCGGCGGTCTTCTTGGCGCCGGTCTTGGCCTTCGCGGCTGCCGCCGCTTTCTTCTTCGCCGGGGAGACGGCCTTCGAGGCGCCGCCCTCGGCGGCGGCGTCGGCCTTCTTCGCCGTCGACGCGGCCAGCTTGAAGGAGCCGGAAGCTCCCTTTCCCTTCGTCTGGACGAGAGTGCCGGAGGCGACGGCCGCCTTCAGGTACCGCTTGATGAAGGGAGACATCTTCTCGGCGTCGACCTTGTAGTTGGCGGCGACGTACTTCTTGATCGCCTGCAGCGACGAACCGCCGCGCTCTTTCAGGCTCTTGATGGCGCCGTTTACCATGTCCGAGGTCGGCGGGTGCGTCGGTTTCGATCTCGGATTCTTCTCTTTCTTGGATGCGGCGGCGGAGCCGGCCGCAGCCTTCTTCGCCGGAGCGGCGGCCGCCGGGGAGGCAGCTGTCTGCTGTTGCGCTTGTACGTCGGTCATCTCGTATCGTCGTCGTCAGGTAATAAAATAAGATGAGTAAAGTAATCAAGTGTGCTAACGTTGCGTGCTAACCAGGCGGAGAGTTGTAGCAATATGGGAGAATCCTGTAACCTGTTATTTATACTTGTTTAGAAGTCAGGCCAGTGGCCTTTAGACTCCAATTTGCTAATTTTGAACTACGCAAAGATGCCGCGTAGGAGGAGAAAAGGAGCAAAATATATAGCTGCAGCCGCTAGGCTGCTGTATGAAATGGTTATATGCTGTAATAGTTGAAGCGCACTATCGAGTTTTGTGGCTCGATAGGTGTCTATTTTTAGAATATAACTTGCGGTTTTGTTTCTCCCGACTTGCCTGTCCCGCCTGGACTGTTGTCGAGCAGCTGAGTGCGATAAACGCAACTAGAAAGAGACGGATAGACGATACAAGTAGTTTCGATTTTATGCCTAAAAAAGCGCAAAAAACGAGTTAACGAATTTATATTTTATTTGTAACTACTTTTTGGTATTTTTCGAGTTTGGCTCTAAATTTTAATAATTTGTTTATTTTTAAAAAAGTTGGATCTACCGAGGGGCGAACCCGAATATCCCGATCAGAAGGCGAGCGGCGTGGCCTCTCGGCCATCGGGCTCCTTGTTGGTAAACAGTTTTTCGGTTCATAAGTATTTGTTGTTTGGCCCTACGTGCCAAATAAATAAATAAATAAACAATAAAACGACCACATGACTAGAATAGATGACTAATATTTTGCTTAGGCAGAATAAGCGATAAAATAATTGAATAAATTAACATACAGTGTAAACGGGACTAATCACAAATTCGGTTACTCGTTGAGGAGTACCGTTTTCGGCCGATTTCTGAGAGTGCGTCTCTGTGGGAGGTAGTTAAGCGATTGCGTTATTAGAGGATTTGCGTGATCGGAGGCCTTGCCGAGCCTCTTGATGTTTAGCTTGGCAATGTATGCTCTAATAGTAGAGATACCTAACTCCTCCCGAATGTGATCATTTCGCATTCGGAAGGGCGCGTTCACGACAATCCTCAGAAACTTGTTTTGGATGACTTCCAATTTGTGCAAGTGGGTTTTACTGGCCGCTCCCCATGCCATGCAGCCGTATGTGATGGTTGGTCTAATTATCTGCTTGTAAAGAAGGATTTTGTTCTGCAATGATAATTTACCATGCCGGTGCACAAGAGGGTACGTCATTATTATGACGGACGAACCCTTATTCGCCGCGTTAATGATATGTTGCGTCCACGACATTTTCTGGTCAAAAGTGACACCCAGATATTTGATCGTGTTCGATAGTGGAATAACTACGTTATTGAGTGTTATAACGTGTGTCTCTGGATTTCTTTTCGTAGTGAAATTTATGTATTGGCTTTTACCGGCGTTGGGGGTTAATTTCCAACGGGTGAAATACCGGTCTAAGGCGTTCAGATGCTCCTGTAGCCGTCGTGACGCTAGGAGCGAGCTAACACAGCTGGCGAGGATAGCTGTGTCATCTGCGTAAGAATAAATCGACGTGAGAGGCGACTTTGGGATATCCGCCGTGAAAAGGGTATACAACGTCGGAGAAAGGACAGAGCCCTGTGGTACACCGGCCCTCATGACCTTCAAAGAGGAAATAGCTGCTCCCACGGACACCGAGAAAGCACGGTCAGTGAGGTAACTCTCGATTAAATAAATAATAGCGGGGTTGATCCCGGAAATAAATAATTTGGCAATCAAGCCCCCGTGCCAGACGCGATCGAACGCCTTCTCCATGTCTAGAAAGGCGCCCAAAGTGGACTCCCTTCTGTCCATGGCTTTGAAAACCTCCTCTGTCATTCGCAGGAGCTGAAGTTCTGTGCCGTGCGCTTCCCTGAAGCCGAACTGCTCATCGGGGATGATGTTTTTGTCGACGCACTCGGAGAGGAGCCGTGACAGAATGACGCGCTCAACCACCTTAGAGACGCTGGAAAGCAGGCTTATGGGTCTGTAACTGCCCGGGTTGTTTCGAGGCTTCGCGGGCTTGGGTATCATGACAACGTTGGCCTTTTTCCATGAAGTTGGAAATGTGCCACTGACGAGAATTTGGTTGGCAATGGATGCTATCATAGAAATGCCTTTTTTAGGGGCATTTCTTAACATCATGTTGGAGATGTTGTCAATACCGGGGGCCTTTTTGGGTTTTAGACCGTTGATTATGCCTTGAATTTCGGCGTCATCAACCGGAGGGAGCGGAATTGCGACTGCGTTGTGTCTGTCTCTCTGCAGTTGTTCGAGAATGTCACGGTGTTGTTGTTGGTCGGGTAGGGTATTTTGAAATTGTTCAACTAACCGAGCGGCAAAAAGTTCCGCTTTTTCTGAGTCTGTTGTAGCAGAAATGCCGTCGTGCTGTAGCGGACCGATAGGGGCTCTCCTCTTTCGCAGGACTCTGCTAAGGAACCACAGGGAATTATCTTCGGTGGAAAGCGATTCTAGTTTCTTTTCCCAGAGGGAGTTTTTGTGGTCCTGCAGAGCCCTTTTCACGAGATTGGAGAGCCGGTTTTTCTCAGCTCTATCAGCTGGTGAGAGAGTGTGGTTAAACTTTTTAAGCGCCGCCCTGCGCTGCTGAATAAGCATGGCGATTCGTAATGGAATTTCACCGTGCTTTATGGTACTTGTTTTTGTTGTTGTCGCAGCTTCGTACGCTTCGAGGAGACCTGTTTCAAGAATTTCGACAGACGATTCGATGTTGTTAATATCGACGTCTGTCGCAGAGAGAATATTTTTGGCGTTATTTTGGAATTGCTTCCAAGAAGTACGTTTTGACACGTATTCTTCAGTGGTGTCTCCATCACCGACTGTAAAAGCAATCGGTAAATGGTCCGAGGATAGTTCAGTGAGAGTGATAGGTGACTTTGACAGCGTAATGTTCTTCAGGAGAACTATATCCAGAATATCTGGAGTATGGTTCTCCTGGCCGTATCTCGTGGGAGTTGTGGGTGCATCTACGATTATGCCCATAAGGTCGGTGATTGCCCTTAACGCAATACCGTTGGTGTTTGTTTTAACAGAATTCCATCTGTGGTGCTTAGCGTTAATGTCTCCGGCCATTAGAACTCGCTCGCCTAAGTCGAAGATGGAGTCGAAGTCGGTTTGCAGAGTTCTTTTGGTCGGAGGATTGTACGCGGAAACTATTACAATACTTCCCATTGTGGTGTGGACCTTTACTACCGTTGCCTCGAGATGATTGAGGGCGGGTGTGATGCATTCATCGTGCAGAATGGTATTTTTGATATACAGAGCAGTACCTCCGCAACGACCAGTTAGTCGGTCGTTTCTGTAACAAGCGTAATTCGGGATATTTAATCGATGACATGGCTTGAGGTGAGTCTCAGACACTAGGACGATGTCGGCTTCGTGTCTGATGGCGCATTCCTCGAGCTCTCGGATCCTTTGGCGAAGGCCGTTGGCATTCCAGGCCAGGATATTCAGGTTACGAGGTTTGACTTTTTTAATATTTCGCATCATTGAAAAATAAATAAATAGAATAAATTAACGGATAATTGTAAATGGACGTAACACATGACTGACTAGACATTTTGACTAGAATGATTTGAATGACCAGCTAGTAGCTGTTGGATGTTGAGCACTAGCTCGAGCATCACGTGGGCTACCTCGGTGAGTTTTGTTATGGCCCCTACGAGGTTGGCGTCACCGATCGGGGCTTGGCTTGCATTTGATAACGGGTGCTTGCTTCGCTGCACGATTTGGGCCATGGAAGGCCGGGCTCCTGGTAGTGATTGTGGAGGAGCCGGTTTTGAAGTAGCTTGAGTTTGGGTTTGTGAAACTGGCTGTGCCTTGCGAGCTGGATTGCCAGCATTATTAGGAGCAATTTTGCGAGGGCGAGCTTTTACAGCTACTTCACATCCTCTGTAGCTAGCTCTGTGACTCTTACCGCAGTTATAGCATTGAGGAGGTGCTTCTGGTGGAGCATCGCAGTCCGCCTCTGCGTGTTCTCCACCGCACTGGACGCATCGCTGTTTGGCGCTGCAAAAAGTGGACCCGTGACCGAAGAGTAGGCAACGATGACATTGGCCTACTCCCGGGGTTCTTTTGAGCGTTTCCACAGAGACGATGAGCCCGCAGATATCTTTTATGTTGTAAATATTTTTCTGTTCTCTTTTCACAGAGACCAGAATGAGTGGCATTTCAGCCTTTGTGCGTGGATGTTTCATGCGCAGAATTTTAATTGGCTCGAAGCCTTGCTGAATCAAATCTTCTTTAATTTCCTCGACCGAAATTTCGAGAAAAGTGCCCCGGATAACGACATGTAAATCTCTGTCCTCGGGGCGAGAAAAAGTGTGGTGCTCAGTGGAGGAAGTTTTAAGGAGGTCTATAACCTTGTTGTATTCCTCCATTGATTCGGTAATTACTTTTATGCCGTGTGTGGTGGTAATGGCGGACTTGAAGGTAACGCCTTTATCGATAAGTGATTTTCTAAATGTCGTCCATTTAGTTTTCTCCCTAATGACTATTGGCGGGATGCTGCCGCCGCGAGGGACGACTGCTGCCGCCTGTTCGGTGGGAGCAGATGGATCTTTTTTAGCTGAATGTTTTGTGGTAGCGGGCCTTTTTGGCGTGATTTGGGAGTTGGTTGCTCTCAGAGGAGCGGTTTTGGGCTTTGTTTGCAAGCCGGAGGGAACAGCGGTAGCATTGGTAGTACTGGTAGTCTGAGCTGGTTTTTTCGACATAGCTTCTACTGGGGTGAAGTTCCCCTTTCTCTTTTTGCCTGTCTCGAGGTCGTCGTCGGAGACAGGCGAGTTATTTGGCGATGCAATATCTCTGTATGTGTCTTCTATGAGCTTATACAGAGATTTTTTATTTGATGGACTTGCAAACCCCTCGAGGAAAATCTTCATGAACTCGAGCGGGTTTGCTGCGGCGTCTGTGGTGCTCATAAATTGAGCGACACGAGTTGTGTATGCCGGATTATTAGCCGGTGTGGAAGGGAAGACTGAATTATAAGATTCGTCGTCGTCGGTTAACCCATGTTCGTCGTCCATAAAGTCGTTGTTAGTCGACATTCTGGAGAAGAAACGGGGATTCCTTGCCGGCGAAGAAGTTTAAAAATAAATAGACAAAATAAACAAACTTCTTGCCTGGTTCGAATTCCGATCCCAGGACAAGATATAATAACCCACTATAAAACAACTTCGAAGCTGAGCCAGTTTCGAAGAACTGGTTCGTGGCCAGGTGTTCGGCGCGTTGAACTCGAACGGGTCCACCAGATGTTTCCTTCGAAATGCTTGTTTAAAATAGACGAAACGGAACGAAAATAAACTATACCAAGCCCCAGTAATTAAACAAAAGAAAATAGCGACTCCGTTAGAGAAAATAAAACTAAAACCAAAAATTTACTCTCGTAAAAATAAAAGGAAATAAATGAAAAATATTCTTGAAACAGAAAATAAACGCTGTACTCTTAAACAAAACAAACTTCTATGCAATCTTCCCGCGGGATGCCGAGAAGAACCGCCCACGCGTGTGATGGGAACGGAGAGCCGCTTATGACTTCTCCGTCCCAGTTCACAGCTGGCACGCTCGACAGTCCCGGTGTTAGAAGATCACTTCTAAGATGGACACTAGGAAGACGCCTTATTGCCGAAAGCCGCGGAACAGTGTACCGCCCACGCGTACGGTTGGTTAAACGGTGTGCCGCTTATGACGACACCGCCGCCAAAACCGCAGCCGGCACGACAAGAGTTCCGCAAAATGGCAGTCAGCAGGTCGTCTTCCAGTTTTAAACAACAAAGAGAGATTCCCAGACAAACAGGTTGAACCAATTGCCGGAAGTGGCAATTGCTTATTATTAATCAGGGCCCAACGCCTATACCAGGGTCGTGGGTTGCCTGATCTTGTAGAAGTTTCAGCTGTTGTTTCCGCACAGAACTGGCGGAGCACGCACTAAAACACAACCAGCTGCATTCGCTTTTGGGACTCGAATGCTATGTATGAATATGATATGGGACAATTTTCTAAGTGCCGTCGTCCTCGTACGGTCCGCACGTACCGAAGCCGGAACGCCAAAGAAATTACCGCGCCGTCCATCGGTCGGCCCGTCGCCGCTCTCGTGTCCGCACCGTTCGCTTCGAGGCGCCGCGGCGCGTCGCGCGCGCGTGTAAAGATCCCGCCGCCGACGTCGTCGCGTCGTGCAAGGACGGCGGCGCGGGGGCGACGAGCCCGCGCGGCTCGCAACTGGCGGCAGTGCGGTGCCGCGCTGCTCGAAAGTTTACCGTCGCCGGAGCGCGACCCGTTTGCCCGAAATCGGCGAGCGTTTCGCGACGCCCTCGGGGCGCGCCGGGTGACGCCGTCGCGTCGCTCGTTTTCACGGACGTCCGGCGCGTCTACGTGAGCGGCGCGGACGCGAAGGGACCGCGCCGAGCGATACGGGGCGTCGCCGACCGCGGCGATATCCCCACGGCTGCCGGGTGGTTCTCGCCGTTTCTCGGTGTCGGACGCGGCGTTCTCGGCACGCGCGTGTTCGCGGGACGCTCGCGGACGCGTCCGGTGACGTCGGGGAGTCGGCGGCGCCGGCGTCCGCGCCCCCGCCGTCGGACGGTGACGCAATAAGGGCTAGCCTGAGCGCTGCCCGAGCGCGTTCATGTCCGGAGTAGCTCGGCACGGTGACGCGCGCGACGGTGCGTTTGTTCGGATTCCGTCGCGATTGTCATGTTCGTTGTACGGTGTATGTTGACGAGAGCCCGTCCGGCTCGGTCACCTTGCGATTTTGCTGAAAAGGATATGCTAATAAGAGCGTCGTGTTACGCAGCAGCGGCGCGGGCGGCGCCGGGTTTTTCATCTTTCTATACTAATTGTCGTTTAGATTTTCATACAGCTTCATTTTTAATTTGCATGTAATAAACGTCGTGCCTTGGAAAAGAATTTGTTTCTAGATCCTAGACTATCACCCAAAAGTCGATAAAGAAAACAAAAAAAAATTGTGTACTAATGAAATTAAAATAGAAATTAAATCACTATTTTGACGACCGGACGGAGGCCGTTTGTTTTTATTTACATTCATTGTTTGACATTTATAAGAGGTGCATCTGTCTGAATAGCAGAATCATAAAGAACCGAGCGTTGCTTTGTTTGTTTTTGCAGTGCGTGTCTTATTGTTTGCCCCAATTTTTTTTTATTGCCGCTGGTAGTAACGACAATGAAATGTTGTTTTTTTGTTGGCCGTCTCAGACCGGTGGCGCCGCGGTCGGGCACCGTGTCTTACATCTCTCTGTAGTTAGTATATTGGCGATTGTCCGTTTATGAGCCCTTGATGCGAGAGAAATTGATGGCAACGGCCATACCACGTTGAAAATACCAGTTCTCGTCCGATCACTGAAGTTAAGCAACGTCGGGCGCGGTCAGTACTTGGATGGGTGACCGCTTGGGAACACCGCGTGCCGTTGCCATCTTTTTATCGAATTGTTACGAATTAATCAAGTCTTAATTTTTCTTTCGACCCATCGTTCTTCTAGTCGATTTACCTACCTATAAGCAATATAATCAAGAATGGACGAGTATTTCACGATTCTTCTTTCCAAAATAAAATTGCCCTAACGCAAACATATTTGGATATGTTCTTATAACGCACTTCTTGTACACACGGTATAATCCAAACTTAATTTAAAATAATAATAAATTTCGATCATACTTTGCGTCTAAAGTAGACGACGTTCATGTACGTAACGTTCAACTATTTTTAATGAAAGAGTATAATTTAAAAAAAAAATCTGTTGTGGCCAGACACATATCTTTATCATACAAAATATAAATATATCCCAATTTATTTTTTTTTTTTTCGGCACGATTACAATACTTTACATACTGCGTATGATAAAGTAAAAATCGGAAATAAACTGTAGTGCGGAGTGTTCGTCGTAGAACTTCAAAATCGGTGGTCGATTTCGACAATTCTAAGCTTCCCTTCGGAAGCAAATAAAACAAAACAAAAAAAGGCCGAGGGATACAAAAAAATAATACTTATACGTATATTGCACGCGACGGCGCGATGAATAACGTTGACATACTCTTATGTATGCGCGTGCGATCGTAAGAGTGCACCGCTCGCTCGTCCAATATGTACATAATACGTAATACGTACGTGTGTGTATGTACGCGCCGAGAGCGAGCGAGGCTGGAGAGCGGCGAATACGGTGCGAACCTCGTTTTCGGTCCGCAGCGTACAGCGAGCGCCATCTGTCTTCTCTGATTCGAACTAAAATAGAGTGGTGGCGGCCGTGCGGCGCCATCTAGCGGCGATACTCCGCAGTGTACTACTATTACGGGCAGTGTCGATATTCGAATATCAATTTGGCGGATATTTGTAGGAGGGTGACTTAGATTAGAATTAGAAGGCTTCTCTGAGCTTCTTGCTTTTACTGTGAATACCGAACGTAAGTTTACTACACAGAGATTTACCACATTCAGAAGAAAAAGTTCAGAGATAAAGATGATCAGAACCTCCTTAATAACATTGTCGATTTCCCGGGCAATTACCTTTTTAACAGTGAGACTCGATACGACATTTAGCTATAGTATAACGTGACCACATACTAGGTTTACTCCAAATCCCTGCTCCAATTTCATTCCTCCCCCGCTTTTAAGAATTTAAAATTTGAACATTCTAACCTACTTTACAGCCTAACTTCACACGCAACTTGACGTAACCCTATTTACATTTGTCCTCATCGCATTCCGCTTCACTGTTTTGTTTGACTTCTGTCCCTTATGCCGCTTTGTTTCACACGTCTGGACATTGAATTTTATGTAATTATCGTTTGTATTTTGGTTTTGTAACCGCGGCTGGCTTCATGTCGTTGTTTGTGTTTTTGTTTTCTCATGTTTGACACATGACTACGACTTCGTGCGTCTATTCTTGGTTTCCTTTGAGATTTTAATTTGAAGACGCTTTTAGCTGTTTATCACGGTTCGTGACCGCCTACTGTATGTATTTTGTTTGATTTAATATTTGTAACTATAACAACTGTTATTTTTCAGTGTGTGATGTGCCATTTTTCAGTTGGCTTGGACCGAAGGGTATTCCTAACCTAAAAACTTGTACCATGTGAGCCCCCCGGATGTTGTCTTATTTTAGTAATTTATAATAGACTGTAAGTAGTTTATAATTGGATAAGTGTCATTTGACTTACGGTTTTGTTTTTCTAGGTAGCGAGACTTGAGAATGACACTTGACGTGTCGAAATCGATCGTCTCATAACCACGTTTGAATAAACGAGTACATCTCTTCAATTATGACCACAAGCATGGAACGGGTGGAAGATTTTATCAACCTTATGATTAAAAGCATTTAAACTAGGATGGCGCTTTTTAAACTGATCTAATGAATATGGAAATGATTCTGATTGTGCAAGTTTGATCAGTTGTATCAAAGTACACTGAATCTCGTAGTGAGTTAAATATCCTACTGTTCTATCATTTTTAATAGACTTACAATTAGTTTTAAATCTATTACAATAGGTAATACAAGTTGTCGAATAACGTGTCAGTTTTAGTGAGTATGAGTGATGTATATGCCCTTTCTTTCATTTCAGGTATGTTTGTTTTTAATGGGATATTTAAATTTGGCCAAGCGTTTTGAGAATCACAGAGCCTATCGGGACCATGCCACCAAAAGTTGTTATTTAAAAGATTTGTGGGTTTCACGCCTCGTGAAAGTAAATCAGCGTGATTTTCATTTGTTGGTACATGCCGCCAGTATTCTGATTTTACTAGCTGCTGAATTGAAGCAACAAGAATTGGCTACAAATACTTTTAAAATGCTTGGTTCTGTGATAATCCAAATTAATGCTATGGTAGAGTCACACCAAAGAATAATTTTATTAAAGTTAATGTTCAGGGATTCAGATACAGCTTTTAGCAATTTTGAAAGTATCAGCGCTCCTAAAAGCTCTAGACGAGGAACAGTTAATTTCTTCAATGGAGCAACTTTACTCTTTGAAATGCCATTGATTATTGCTGGTTCATTAGAGAGCCATTTTCTCAGTTCAAAACAACCCGTTTCAATTTAGTGTCTATTGATTTTCCTACTTTTATGGCATCGGCTATTATTTCGGATCCATTTAACAGATCGTCCACGTAAAAATCAGATATTATAATTTTCGAAATTTCGGGCGTTGTTTGTTCGCATTGAATTCCTTATTCATGAATACATCTAATTGCAAGAAAAGATGCAGCTGCTTTCCCATATGTGACTGTATTTAATGTATAACTTTGAACTTGATCGCCATAAAATAGTTTGCAAATGTAGTTGGGATGGATTAATCAAAACTTGGCGATAGATTTTTTGTATATCGGAAGAAATTACATAAGAATGTTTTCGAAACCTTAAAAGTATCGAAAATAGGTCGTTATGTATAACAGGACCTACCATTTGGAGATCATTTATTGAATAACAAGAATCTGTAGGGCATGAACCATCAAAAACCACTCGCAGTTTAGTAGTTACACGGTCTTCCTTTAAGACACCGTGATGTGTTTTCTGTTTTTACTAATGTCATATGATCAAGAAATTCATACTCTTCTATAAAATCTACGTACCTTGATTTAAAGTTAGAATTTTGTTTAAATCGTCTTTCAAGTAGAGTGAAACGTCTTTCAGCTTGTGTACGCGAGTCCCCTAATAAAGTCTCAGAGTGGTTTAATGGAATTGTGTGACTATAAAACGTCCTTCTTTAGTACGCTTTGTATTTTCTGTGAAAATAATTTCGCAAAGTTCTTCTTCATGTGACAATGGTTTGGTTTTAGGTAGTTCTTCAGTTTTCCAAAATTTTTCTAGTTGATCACTTATCAATTTTAGTTGCAAGATGACAAGTCACAAATGCCGTATCGGGAAGTTTAATTAGACCTGAAACTATCCATCCATATTTGTTTTTTTTTTTTTTTTGGAGTATTGGATTATTTTTGCCTAAGCTGATCTGTCCAACGCAAATTAAACTCCAAAACATATCAGCACCAATTAGTAAATCGATTGGTCCAGGTTCATTAAAGCAAGGATCTGCCAATTGTATATTTTTTGGTATGTTCAAATTATGCTTGTCAATTTGTAAGGTAGGCATTTTATCCACTATTTTTGGAATTACGTAGCAAGCTAGATCTTGTTTAATTCTTTTAGTTTTTAAGTATATTTTCGCATCGATAGTCGACTTTGTACAATTTAAACCTAATACGGATATTTCAACCTAATGTAGACCGTGTGGGCGCCATAACGACTCAAAACTAACACGTGAACACTTGATTTACACCAATTTGTGTCGTCAGGTCTCTCTCGCCGATGAACCCTTCCGCTTGCTCTATGTCTTGAGATTACCTTGTTTTAATTTTAATCTGTGATTTACTCGTTATGTTCACTCTCCCAATTAGATTTCGCCGGGAAACCGGTCCGAAGTAATGAATTAGAAACCAATTATCGCAATAAAGAGGCCTGGCCTTTTCCAAATTAATGACTGACCGTACGTAAGTTAAGAGGAATATTTTATGCGGTACGCGTTCGTTCGAATGATCTCTCGTACTAACTCTGTCGCTCTTTCGCTAATCTTATTTTGTGGTTCTGAAAAGAACCGGTCGTTACATCGCGTCGACGTCGTGTGCGTCTGGCGAGCGACTTACTTCGAGCTGGTGTACTTGGTTACGGCCTTGGTACCTTCGCTCACGGCGTGCTTGGCGAGCTCTCCGGGGAGAAGCAACCTAACGGCCGTCTGGATTTCGCGACTCGTGATCGTCGAGCGCTTGTTGTAGTGCGCGAGGCGGCTCGCTTCGGCGGCGATCCTCTCGAAGATGTCGTTCACGAAGCTATTCATGATGCTCATAGCTTTGCTGGAGATGCCGGTGTCGGGGTGTACCTGCTTCAACACCTTGTAGATGTAGATCGCGTAGCTCTCCTTCCTCCTGCGCTTCTTCTTCTTGTCGCCTTTCGAGATGTTCTTCTGGGCTTTGCCGGCCTTCTTGGCCGCCTTTCCGCTAGTTTTCGGTGGCATGTTGTTCGCTTAGAGGTGCTGAGTACTCTACTAACGACCGGCGCCGGGCGATTTTTTGTTATATGTCCGTGCGGTTCCGTCCTCGGGCACCTCCCATCGCGTACCGTAGTTCGGGCTGCGTCGTGTTCGGTAGCTCCGGAGCGCCGCTATTGGAGCGGCCGTCTCCCTATATAAGTGCGGCCGAGACCGATTTTTTGCTCACAGTCACAGCCACAGACAGTGAGTCGAGATATATGCTTCGCCGAGCTCGGACGTATACGTCCCGTACAGTTTTGAGTGCAGTATATGTGTTAGTGACCTGTGCTTCTCAGCACCGGCACCTCCTGGACATCACGACACTATCTTCTAGTGTTTTGCTCTCTTGTGTGATCCTCAATCCTGGCCACGTGTTTCTGTGTGCGCAGGACGGGATCCACAGAGACGCGTTCTGAGGCAAGGCGTCCTGCGGGATTAGTAGTTTAGCGGATTCCTTGTCGTGCCGGCTACGGAAGGGCGGCAGCGATTAGCTTCAAGCTAACCTGCGACTAGCTTTCCGTACGCGTGGGCGGTACAGGGATCCGTTGCTAATTACGCGATAGGACCCTTCCTCCTTCGTTCAGCGACGTTTTCTCTTTCTCAGGATTGTCGGGCGCGCCTGGTGTGATAGGGACGTGACGGTAGGAGACCGGCACGCTCTCTTCCGGTAGGCGTGCTCTCCCGGCATCCAGTGGGGAAAAACCCCGTCAGGACCGTTTTTTTTTTGTCCTACATAGAATTTATTATTTTATTTACCAAGAAGGTATTTTTATTTTTTACCATTCTAACGAAGTCTTTTTATTTTTATTATTACGGCGTAGCCATTTTCCTTTATTTTTATATATTTATATTGTATCGTCCAGTGATTAAACATCACACAAACTCTGTCGAGTTTATTTGCCGGGCACTGACCGCTTTTTGCGGCCCTGCCCGGACCCGTTACACACCAGCTGGCCCCGGCCAGTCTCTGGTTGACTTTTTGATTCGGCAGTCCCCGCCATTATGTCGAGGACGAACGAGTCAATTAACATCGACTTTATGGACTTAGACGATGGCACTCTGCCCACGGATGGCAACATGGAGGGCGACCTTACGTCCCCAGAAGCCACACACACGTCTTCCGACACCTCCGCCGACAGTTCGGCGCATGAATTAATCCAGCTCAATACTGAGCTGGTCGTCAGGTACATAAAAAGCCTATCGATTAGATTCGATGTCGAAACAATACTAACGGAAAGCAGAAAAGCTCTGAAATTCTTTGACTCGAAATCGGAGTCCGCATCTGCACTGGAGTCAGAGTCAGAGGCGGATTCCGACAGTTCTGATCCCGGCCAAGGTAAAAAGAGGAAGGGCAACTTCAGCCCTAAATCTGCCAAGGCACTTAAGCAGGACGTCTCCCTGCAAACGGCCACTCCTGGTCCCTCGACGCTTGCCGTCGCGGCGCCCGTCGTCGGGGCGCCTGTCGTCCCGACGCCCACCTTACCGACGCCCACCGTCGCGACGCCCGCCGTCGCGACGCCCAAAACCAAAAATAAAGGGAAAAACAAACCGCTTGCTCTCAAGCAAACTCAGCCAAGTTAAGGCCCATCCGCCCCAGCTCAAAGCAATGACCTCCCCGCACCCCCTATAGTTATTAGGGAGAAAGGGAAATGGACAGCCCTGCGTGCCACTTTTGTGGCCAACGGCATCTCTTTTAAATCTGCCATTTCTACCCAATCAGGCATTAGAGTCCTCACACCGAACATGGTGGAATACCGTAAAATCTTGAAAGTGCTGGATGAATCCTCCACTCAGCACCATACTTTTCTCCCCCAAGAGGAAAGAGACCTCCTCGTCGTTATACGCGGTGCTTGTATCGAGCTTAGCCTCGAAGAAGCAAAGTCTGATCTCATAGCAAAGGGCTTCACGCCTACGAAAATTATCAGAATGAAACATCCCCGCACCAGGGAAGAAATGCCACTCATCCTCGTGACCCTGCCCAGAGACAAAAATGATATTTACAACATCACCGATCTCTGCGGCCTTGTCATATCCGTCGAGGCACTTAAAAAATCTCCCGAGGTTGGGCAGTGCTTCCGCTGCCTTCTATTCGGGCACAGTTCCAGTAATTGCACAGCAGAATATCGCTGTAAAAACTGCGCTGGAGCCCACGACTCCAGACTGTGTAAGGCCGACCCAAACGGGCCGCTTGTGTGCTATAACTGCGGCGAGGGGCACAGGGCGAGCTTCAGAGGCTGCAAAAAAGCTCCTAAAAGCAGACCCGTGCGCAAACCTCCGACAGAGCCAAACAAAATCCCAACCAAGGCCCCAAACGTCAATAATTTTCCACAGTTGGCTAAGCAACATCACGTTGCCCCGACCCCATCGGCAGCAAACCGTCCTAACCTAGCTCAAATTGTGAAAGGTCGCATTGGCAAACAGGCACCTCTATCACAACAAGATCTCTCGGCCTCCATCAGCAACTTCAAAGAGGCAATCAAGTCACTTTCCACCATGTTTAGTAACCTGGCGCAGTCTGTCAACAATTTCTAATGCCTAGAATAGTCAAAACGAAACCACGCTACTTGCGCATCGCTGCCTGGAATGCCAACGGCCTCGCTTGCAAGCTTCCCGAGTTCCGGGAGTTGTTGGCACGTCTCAATATTGACATTGCACTTGTCAATGAGACGCACTTAAAACCTTTCCGAAGAGCAGCAGTCCCCAATTATAATTGCTACCGCAACGACAGGTTGCATAATAGAGGAGGTGGCACAGCGATCTTCATTAAGAGAAACATAGAGCACTACGAGGTTCTGGTTCCCGACCTGAGTAACCTAGAGGCAACCGCCATTAGTGTCACCAGCACAGTTGGCGGTTTGCTAATAGCTGCGGCATACAATCCCCCCCACTTGCCTGTTTTGCGCGAGGATCTCCTAGCACTCAGTTCGCTCGGTGCCAATCTTATCTTGGCAGGAGATTTAAACGCCAAACATTTCGCTTGGAATGCGCGGACTACCAACCAAAACGGACGCCGCCTCAATAACATAGCTGGCGTCCTAGATCTTGTCGTAAATGCACCAATCGTACCGACCAGTATCCCCTATCAAGCTAACCACGCCGCCGACGTCCTAGACGTCGTGGTTGTGAAGAACGTTGTCATTAGCGATGAAATAGAGGTGGCTGACGAACTGTCGTCAGACCACCTTCCTATACTATTTTCCTGGGGAACACGCTACGACGCAAATCCGATACGGGTTGAAAAATCGAAAACTTCCTGGAAGAAATTCCAGGAAGAACTTGCAGAGTTTGACATCCCAGAAACGGCCACAAGTCTGGACTCCAAGCTGCTGTCTCTCGAGAAGCAAATCCTAGTGGCCTATTCTGCCTCCACCACCGTTCGGTTGGTGCCGGAATCGGCTAACGACATCCCGCCAGATGTACTAACACTAATTAAGGCACGGCGCAGGGCTATAAGAACCTACCAAGTCACTCTCTCTCCTCATGACAAGCTCATTAAAAACAGGTTAAACGAGCAGGTTCGAGTAGCCCTGCAAAACCTCTCTAATGCCAGCTGGCAAGCCAAGTTGATGGGTCTCCAACCGGAAGACGGCGGTCTGTGGGCGATAGCCAGATCTCTTCGCAGGCGCCGGACCGGAACCGGTATACTCAGGCATGAAGGCAGAGTCGCCAATTCAGACCCCGAAAAGGCCGAACTTTTTGCCGAGACACTGTTCGGCATTTTCAACAATGACACTCCAGACAGGGCTGAGCACCGATCCATCCTCCAGAGGCTGCAGCGCGACCGCTTAAGACCAGGCGAAGCCATAACTCCCACCACCTTGGATGAGATTCGCACCCTTACAAGCGCCATGAAACCCAGAACGGCTCCGGGGATCGAGGGCATCTCCAACACCATGGTTCAACTTCTACCTGAGCCAGTCCAGGTCGCCCTGGTTGACATTGTCAACCAGATCCTCTCCTCACGTCACTTCCCTGTCGCTTGGAAAAGTGCTAAGGTTATCCTTATTCAAAAACCGGGCAAACCCAGGGACGATCCGTGCAGCTACCGGCCTATTAGCCTCCTACCAACTCTAGGCAAACTAACGGAGAGAGTCATCCTTCGAAGGCTTACAGAACAGTGCGATGCTCTTGACACCATCCCCCACGAACAGTTCGGTTTCCGTGCTTCCCACGGAACCGAACTGCAACTTCTCCGCCTCACAGAAACCATCCACCAGGCCCTGGATCATCGGGATGTCGCTGTCGGAGCTTTTCTCGACATCAAACGGGCCTTTGATACAGTCTGGCACGAGGGACTCGTGGCCAAACTCCACAGGCTAAATATCAATCCTGCCATGGTGGAACTAATCGAAAGCTACCTCAAAGACCGCAGCTTCGTGGTCTCCGTCGGGGACGCCATTTCCAACCCCAGGAGCATCAGGGCCGGAGTACCACAGGGGTCTGTTCTGTCTCCGACCCTCTACAACCTTTTCACGGCTGACTTTCCCAGACCCGAGGCTGCATCTCTGTATGCGTATGCCGACGATCTCGCAATCTTGGCCACCTGCAGGGCAGAAAAACTAGCGCACCGTCGTGTACAATCTGCTCTGAATCTAGCGTCCGCCTTTTTCCGTGAATGGAAGCTCCACCCTCATCCAGGCAAGAGCCAATCCATATTCTTCTCAAACCGTCTCCACCTGGACCGCGAGCGGCTCTTCCTGGATGGGGAGCCTATCCCTCAGGTCAGGGTAGTCAAATACCTAGGCGTTACGTTAGACGAGAAACTGACGTGGCGCCAGCACATTGACCTCGCTGCCCAAAACGGCGCCAAAGCGATCGGGATGCTATATCCTCTAATTGGCCGCAACAGCAGACTATCGACGGCAAACAAGCTACTACTGCTAAAGCAGGTTTTCCGGCCGATGGTTACTTATGGAAGTTTGGTCTGGGGCACTGCAGCCCCCAAGCATGTCCAGAAAATCCAAGTGCAGCAGAATAAGTTCCTTCGAATCTCGCTCAAGGCACCGTGGCGCACCAACACGGCTCTTCTCCACCGGGAAACCGGAATCGAGACTGTTTCAGAATTTATTTCTAAGTTGGCAATTAAACGGCTCGCGAACGCTGAAGCCCACCCAAATCCACTGGTCACACAAGCATTAAACTATGTCCCAACGGCAAGAGTTCGTAGGAACCGACCCAAAACGGCTCTTCTGCACCGCGACGTCCCCTAACACGGGAGATAGTCCGAGGCTTGCTCTCAATAAAGACCATCCATTAATATCTATGTCCGGTAATAGCCCATCTTCCGGTTCTGTCCTATTTATTACAATATTATTTATTTGTTTATAGTCTATTATCTATGTCTCTAGTCTACTTTTTTTCTAGTCATCTCCGCAGCCAGTTTGCATTGTCTGTCTGTTATTTATTATCTCCACTATCTAGTCAATCTGTTGGTATTGTCCGCTTTCCACGTCTGTGAGTCCACCTGGGTTGTCCGATGCGGGTTGACGCCGGTCGTTTGTCTTTCCCGGCCAATAAAACCACTCCGGCCGAGTGGCTAAGTATATATTACTTCCCACCAGAAAGTCTTGTACATACCCCGGATAGCTGAGAGGCCAACGCACTAGTCTTGTGCGCTGGTCGTCTCGAGTTCGATCCCGCTGAGTCTCCCGTTTTTTAAATTGTGTTTGTGCGTTTTAAAAACAAATTAGGGTAGCTAATTGTAGTAGTCGACAAAGCCAAATTTTTATGTAATTTTTTCTTTTTTTTATCCTCGTTCTGTAAAAAAAAATCCCAGACCTCTACGAAGCTATTTTCATAGTAATCCGTCGAGGTCAGTGTGCAGGCATTCTGAAACCGAGATTTTATTCAAATCTTGCTCAATTATATTAGTGCAGTCCGAAGACTCTTCTCCATAGCGCGATTATGTATGCGCTGTTCATTGCGCCACTTCGAGGCATACAGGGTTAATCCCTCGCGCTCTAATTTGTATTTGTCAAGATAGACTTTTTTGCTACAGAGGGCTTAACTTACGTACGGTCAGTCATTAATTTGGAAAAGGCCAGGCCTCTTTATTGCGATAATTGGTTTCTAATTCATTACTTCGGACCGGTTTCCCGGCGAAATCTAATTGGGAGAGTGAACATAACGAGTAAATCACAGATTAAAATTAAAACAAGGTAATCTCAAGACATAGAGCAAGCGGAAGGGTTCATCGGCGAGAGAGACCTGACGACACAAATTGGTGTAAATCAAGTGTTCACGTGTTAGTTTTGAGTCGTTATGGCGCCCACACGGTCTACATTAGGTTGAAATATCCGTATTAGGTTTAAATTGTACAAAGTCGACTATCGATGCGAAAATATACTTAAAAACTAAAAGAATTAAACAAGATCTAGCTTGCTACGTAATTCCAAAAATAGTGGATAAAATGCCTACCTTACAAATTGACAAGCATAATTTGAACATACCAAAAAATATACAATTGGCAGATCCTTGCTTTAATGAACCTGGACCAATCGATTTACTAATTGGTGCTGATATGTTTTGGAGTTTAATTTGCGTTGGACAGATCAGCTTAGGCAAAAATAATCCAATACTCCAAAAAAAAAAAAAAAACAAATATGGATGGATAGTTTCAGGTCTAATTAAACTTCCCGATACGGCATTTGTGACTTGTCATCTTGCAACTAAAATTGATAAGTGATCAACTAGAAAAATTTTGGAAAAAGAACTGAAGAACTGAAGAACTACCTAAAACCAAACCATTGTCACATGAAGAAGAACTTTGCGAAATTATTTTCACAGAAAATACAAAGCGTACTAAAGAAGGACGTTTTATAGTCACACAATTCCATTAAACCACTCTGAGACTTTATTAGGGGACTCGCGTACACAAGCTGAAAGACGTTTCACTCTACTTGAAAGACGATTTAAACAAAATTCTAACTTTAAATCAAGGTACGTAGATTTTATAGAAGAGTATGGATTTCTTGATCATATGACATTAGTAAAAACAGAAAACACATCACGGTGTCTTAAAGGAAGACCGTGTAACTACTAAACTGTGAGTGGTTTTTGATGGTTCATGCCCTACAGATTCTTGTTATTCAATAAATGATCTCCAAATGGTAGGTCCTGTTATACATAACGACCTATTTTCGATACTTTTAAGGTTTCGAAAACATTCTTAAGTAATTTCTTCCGATATACAAAAAATCTATCGCCAAGTTTTGATTAATCCATCCCAACGACATTTGCAAACTATTTTATGGCGATCAAGTTCAAAGTTATACATTAAATACAGTCACATATGGGAAAGCAGCTGCATCTTTTCTTGCAATTAGATGTATTCATGAATAAGGAATTCAATGCGAACAAACAACGCCCGAAATTTCGAAAATTATAAAATCTGATTTTTACGTGGACGATCTGTTAAATGGATCCGAAATAATAGCCGATGCCATAAAAGTAGGAAAATCAATAGACACTAAATTAAAAACGGGTTGTTTTGAACTGAGAAAATGGCTCTCTAATGAACCAGCAATAATCAATGGCATTTCAAAGAGTAAAGTTGCTCCATTGAAGAAATTAACTGTTCCTCGTCTAGAGCTTTTAGGAGCGCTGATACTTTCAAAATTGCTAAAAGCTGTATCTGAATCCCTGAACATTAACTTTAATAAAATTATTCTTTGGTGTGACTCTACCATAGCATTAATTTGGATTATCACAGAACCAAGCATTTTAAAAGTATTTGTAGCCAATTCTTGTTGCTTCAATTCAGCAGCTAGTAAAATCAGAATACTGGCGGCATGTACCAACAAATGAAAATCACGCTGATTTACTTTCACGAGGCGTGAAACCCACAAATCTTTTAAATAACAACTTTTGGTGGCATGGTCCCGATAGGCTCTGTGATTCTCAAAACGCTTGGCCAAATTTAAATATCCCATTAAAAACAAACATACCTGAAATGAAAGAAAGGGCATATACATCACTCATACTCACTAAAACTGACACGTTATTCGACAACTTGTATTACCTATTGTAATAGATTTAAAACTAATTGTAAGTCTATTAAAAATGATAGAACAGTAGGATATTTAACTCACTACGAGATTCAGTGTACTTTGATACAACTGATCAAACTTGCACAATCAGAATCATTTCCATATTCATTAGATCAGTTTAAAAAGCGCCATCCTAGTTTAAATGCTTTTAATCATAAGGTTGATAAAATCTTCCACCCGTTCCATGCTTGTGGTCATAATTGAAGAGATGTACTCGTTTATTCAAACGTGGTTATGAGACGATCGATTTCGACACGTCAAGTGTCATTCTCAAGTCTCGCTACCTAGAAAAACAAAACCGTAAGTCAAATGACACTTATCCAATTATAAACTACTTACAGTCTATTATAAATTACTAAAATAAGACAACATCCGGGGGGCTCACATGGTACAAGTTTTTAGGTTAGGAATACCCTTCGGTCCAAGCCAACTGAAAAATGGCACATCACACACTGAAAAATAACAGTTGTTATAGTTACAAATATTAAATCAAACAAAATACATACAGTAGGCGGTCACGAACCGTGATAAACAGCTAAAAGCGTCTTCAAATTAAAATCTCAAAGGAAACCAAGAATAGACGCACGAAGTCGTAGTCATGTGTCAAACATGAGAAAACAAAAACACAAACAACGACATGAAGCCAGCCGCGGTTACAAAACCAAAATACAAACGATAATTACATAAAATTCAATGTCCAGACGTGTGAAACAAAGCGGCATAAGGGACAGAAGTCAAACAAAACAGTGAAGCGGAATGCGATGAGGACAAATGTAAATAGGGTTACGTCAAGTTGCGTGTGAAGTTAGGCTGTAAAGTAGGTTAGAATGTTCAAATTTTAAATTCTTAAAAGCGGGGGAGGAATGAAATTGGAGCAGGGATTTGGAGTAAACCTAGTATGTGGTCACGTTATACTATAGCTAAATGTCGTATCGAGTCTCACTGTTAAAAAGGTAATTGCCCGGGAAATCGACAATGTTATTAAGGAGGTTCTGATCATCTTTATCTCTGAACTTTTTCTTCTGAATGTGGTAAATCTCTGTGTAGTAAACTTACGTTCGGTATTCACAGTAAAAGCAAGAAGCTCAGAGAAGCCTTCTAATTCTAATCTAAGTCACCCTCCTACAAATATCCGCCAAATTGATATTCGAATATCGACACTCTGCCCGTAATAGTAGTACACTGCGGAGTATCGCCGCTAGATGGCGCCGCACGGCCGCCACCACTCTATTTTAGTTCGAATCAGAGAAGACAGATGGCGCTGGCTGTACGCTGCGGACCGAAAACGAGGTTCGCACCGTATTCGCCGCTCTCCAGCCTCGCTCGCTCTCGGCGCGTACATACACACACGTACGTATTACGTATTATGTACATAAATAAATAAATAAATAAATAATGTCTTTATTGTATCAAAATAATCTAATCACATATATATACAACAATAATTCTACAGGCGAAATCCAGGTCTATGCGACCTGCTCAATTTAACCCAATCATTCTTAAACTAACACATATAAAGAAAAAAAAAACAAATTGCTTGCTTTAACCCAAACTTAATTCGCTAATTAGTTTTCACTTCATATCCAACCCTCCCGTGCTTAACCCATATACACAATATGTTTGTTCCGCTATAATATAATCGGCAATGTGCTTATTGCTGGCTGAATAACAGTGTACTTTTCATATGACGCCTGAACGACGACAGCGGGCGACCGCGCATGCAAGGGGGCAGCCCGTTACAAGTTCTTGCGATACAGAAGGCAAAACTTCTTTTAAAAAATTCGGTGTTGTGCATAGGTGGTGTTAGTCCGCCCCTATATCGCAAATTTAATGTGTGCACGTCAGTCCTGAACTGTATCCTGTCAAACAGGTATTGTGGATATCTGGTTAACAAAACTTTCTGATAAAGACATGCGGCGTGTAACTCGCGCCTGTTTGCCATATTCAACCACCCGACATCCTTAAGTTTATGGGATATGTGCTCGTATTTTCTAATTCCGAATATTAATCGCAGGCACGAGTTCTGCAGCTTTTGGATCCTAGACCTATCTCTTGAATCAAGACACGGACCATACAAAACATCACAATAATTGAAATAAGACAAAACGAGGGACTCGCATAATAAGGTTTTAGCTTTAACATCTAGAATCTGCCTTATATTGTAGATTACTCTTAAATTGCAGTACGCCCGCTGCATACAACTCGCTACATGACTTTTATATCGGAAGGAATTGTCCATGATCACACCCAAGTTCTTAAATTTATCCCTTACGTCAATCGGAGCGCCATTAACCTCTATTGCAATCGCGCCCCGCGACCTCTGTACGTCGAGCTTCCTACCAAACACCATTGCAGCTGACTTTCGAGGATTTAACTGCAGGCAGTGGCAACGGGAGAAGTTGCACAGGCGGTCCAGATCTTCATTAATTTTAATAATTGCTTCGTTTATATTGGACGGGGGACATGCTAAGTACAACTGAGTATCGTCAGCGTAACAGTGATATTTGCAGTGTTTTATTGCTCTACCCATTTGGGATATATAAAGTGAAAATAGTTGGGGTCCCATTATGGATCCCTGGACAACACCGGTCCCCACTGTCCGCCAACTCGAAATTTCCCCGCCATATCGAACCGCCTGCTCTCGACCCCTCAAAAAACTGGCCACCGCCCCGCCACCCAAGCCAACATAGCGCAATATGGCGAGCAACAGCTCGTGGTTCACTGTATCAAACGCTCTAGAATAGTCGAGAAAAACCGCGACAGTGAGAAGACCTTTATCAGTGGCCGAGATTATGTCGTCTGTAATCGACAAAAGGGCAGTCTGACAACCAAAACCGGGCCTAAACCCCGACTGGACCCGAGGGAGAACTTCATTGTCAGCCACATGACGCCGAAGCTGACCATCCAATATCCTCTCCAGAATTTTTGATAGTGTCGGCAGGACGCTAATAGGCCGCAGATCCGCAAAGCTTTCAGGGCACGAAATCTTGGGTAGCGGAGCGACCAACGCACGTTTCCATGATGAAGGAAACACCGACGACCGAATACAACAATTAATAACGTGGGTCAAAAACGGTAACAGATAGGGGACACACAGACATATAACATGTATTCCAATACCATCCTCACCCACGGCACCACTCTTCAGGGACGATATGATGCTAAGTATATACCCCTCCTCCACAGGTTCGAATTCTAATGATGATACCAACCCGGGCATGATAGCGGCGCGGTACCCACTCAACGTCCGTGCATCCGCCATCATATGAGGTATAGAATCTACAAAGTAATTGTTAATCTTATTCAAGTCGTTTAGATTTGTTGGAATTGTGTGTGTAATATTTTTATTTTTATTCAATGTATTAAATCTGCTCAAATCACGCCACGTTGACCGGTATCCCGAGTCCACAAACGATAACTGAAAATAACGCTTCTTTGCCCGAGTCACCGTAGAGTTAGTCAAATTTCTCAAACGTTTATAATCGACCCAATCTTGAGGAGATTTTGTTCTTTTAAATGTACCCAAAGCTCGATCTCGCTGATCCATCATAACTTTAATATCCTCGCTCAGCCAGGGAGAATGCCGCTTTGTCATTCTGCAAGTTCGCATCGGAGCATGAATATCCAAAAGTGTGATAATGTTATCATTACTAAACTGTACTTTATTGTCTACCTCCGGTATATCATAGACATTCCCCCACGGAATGGACTGAAGGTGCTGGCAGAATGTCGCGTAGTTTATTTTTTTGTAATTACGAAATGATTTAAATACGGGTGGAGATGCCACAACAAATAGTTTCAAACGACAATAAATTATAAAATGATCTGAAACGTCATGAGTGTCAATTACCCCCGCTGAAGCAACAATTTGTTTATCATTCGTAAATATCACGTCAATGAGTGTACTAGACGTTGCAGACACTCGTGTCGGCCCCTCCACCAGCTGAACCAACGAAAACGACTCCAGGAACTCCGTAAAAAGTGAGGTGGCACTGGACTCTGAATCGAACAAATTAATATTTACGTCACCCAAACAGACAAATTGATCACATAATGGCAACACGGTAGACATCACACCCTCAAGATAATCCAAAAACTGCAACACGCCCGGCCCCGGAGGCCTATAAATTACACCTACTATCAACCTTCTTGCTCCAACCTTTAAAGATATCCACATACTTTCAATATTATCATGTACAAGCACAATCTTAGGATCAAGTCTGCTCCTGACGTACACACCAACACCGCCACCCCGAGCACCCGCCCTATCGCGCCTCATAAGATCAAACCCCTCAATCTGCAACTGCCGATCAGGTATGCCATCGTGAAGCCATGTTTCGGTAATCGCCATTACATCACTCTTAATATTGGACATACAATAACAAAAGGCATCAAAATTGCGAACCAGTGATCTGACATTTAAATGCGCAATACACAACTCAGACATATTACGTAAAATTAATAAAATCCAAACTCAAGCCAACAATTCCACACTATGACAGTGGCAATCAGTCATTTCACGGAGACATAAAAAAATCTCTTTTCTTTCAAAAAAAAAAAAAAATACGGCTTGAAGCACTCAAGAAGATTAACAGAAAAAAAATACGTCAGATGCGAAAAACTCGACAAATTACAAGTATAAACAATAAGCAATCAACACAAAAAAGAAATATTATGTAACAAATAATAAAAAAAAGGTTAAGCACTAACCGCACAGCTAAAAAGCTACGCAAAAAACAGACAGTAAATTAAATTATGCAATCTCCCAGTAAACAAAAAAAAATGAACCGTCCCACACTAATGTCAACGATCGACAGTCGCGCCAGCTCGTCTTCACGTGTTCTTCTACGCTCACCCCATGTAAACACAAAGCCCGGCTTCACTGGTGACATACCGAACCCTGTCATCACTTTTGAAATATATCTTCCCATCGACAGACCATACATTTCTATATGTAAACTTTCCAACAGCTTTTTTGTACACAGCCAACCGAGTGGATGTTAAGTCCTCGCGAATAGTTATTCCCGTAGCCTTCAGTAGCCTTTTGTTTTCGTACAGTAATTTTCGTGTTTTATATGACACAAATTTCACTATTATAGGACGGTGTTGTACCTTATTTTGGCTCCGAGTAACTGTGTGGGCACTCATTCCTGGACTCTTGGTACCCAATCTATGCGCTCGGTCAATTTCTTCCGGTCTTACAATAATATCCAACTTCTCCTTACACATCGTGATCACCATTTCGTCAGTGCTTTCTTTATCGATCTCCGGCATCCCGAAAATCCTTAAACAGTTTCGTCTCGAGTACTGTTCCTGATCGTCACAGTGGCCACGAATACTTTCCAAGTCCTTCCGCATTGCGTCATGCATTCTCCGCATCTTTTTGTTATCCTCCTCAAGAGTATTAACTTTGCCTTGTAATTCATCGATTTTGAAAGATACGGTTTGGAGTACGGTGTCAGCTAGTTTTTCGGAAAGAATTTCCGCAAACTCGTCGTCCTTGAGGAGTTCCTTCACCTTCACCTTCGCCACATATTGGACGAGCGAGCGGTGCACTCTTACGATCGCACGCGCATACATAAGAGTATGTCAACGTTATTCATCGCGCCGTCGCGTGCAATATACGTATAAGTATTATTTTTTTGTATCCCTCGGCCTTTTTTTGTTTTGTTTTATTTGCTTCCGAAGGGAAGCTTAGAATTGTCGAAATCGACCACCGATTTTGAAGTTCTACGACGAACACTCCGCACTACAGTTTATTTCCGATTTTTACTTTATCATACGCAGTATGTAAAGTATTGTAATCGTGCCGAAAAAAAAAAAAATAAATTGGGATATTTTTATATTTTGTATGATAAAGATATGTGTCTGGCCACAACAGATTTTTTTTTTTAAATTATACTCTTTCATTAAAAATAGTTGAACGTTACGTACGTGAACGTCGTCTACTTTAGACGCAAAGTATGATCGAAATTTATTATTATTTTAAATTAAGTTTGGATTATACCGTGTGTACAAGAAGTGCGTTATAAGAACATATCCAAATATGTTTGCGTTAGGGCAATTTTATTTTGGAAAGAAGAATCGTGAAAGACTCGTTCATTCTTGATTATATTGCTTATAGGTAGGTAAATCGACTAGAAGAACGATGGGTCGAAAGAAAAATTAATACTTGATTAATTCGTAACAATTCGATAAAAAGATGGCAACGGCACGCGGTGTTCCCAAGCGGTCACCCATCCAAGTACTGACCGCGCCCGACGTTGCTTAACTTCAGTGATCGGACGAGAACTTTTTTTTTTTTTTATTCATAACTTTATTAAAAACTGTTAAAAATTGGAATGTAGACAATATATACAGGGATAAAAACTGCATGCCTGGGCCCAACATGGCTTTTGTGCAGTGATAAAATTTATAATAAAAACACATGGTTTGTTGATAAAAATAGGTTTGTGTATGTATGTGCGTGTGGGTTTTTGTGCGTGTGTGTATGTGTATGTGTGTGTGTTTGTGTGCCTAGGTGTCTAGGTAGAGTATAGTTAAAAGTTATACTAAAATTAGGCACATAAGAGCGGCACAACACGCGCACTGATTTTTAGCGGCACGCACTACAGCGGTTCTTCGCCACCGCTGCCGAAACCGCCGCCGACGCCGTAATCGCCGTCGCTGCTGTAACTGCCGCCGCCGCCGCTGTCCTCTGCGCCGCCGCTGCCAAATGCGCCGCCGCTGTCCTCTGCGTCGTCGCTCCCCTCATCGCTGCTGCTCGACTCGCCGATATCTCCGGCACCTCCGCCGATTTCTCCACCAACGTCCCCGTCGATTTCCCCGTCGATTTCCCCGACGTTCTCACCCCTATCGTACTCGGGCTCGAAGGCATATCGATGCTTGCCTTCAAGCCTGTTTTTTGTGATCTCATTTATTAATACGTTTTCGTGGATTTTAGTTTTTTCATAAAATTTTGATAAGTCTCTTGAAATGATGTCCGAAATATATTCCACCTCCGAATTTTCATGCAACCAGTCAATTCTCGAATATCTGTCCCCATTTAAAATAATACGAAGAATTTTGCTTTGGCATCTCTGAAGTTTTTCCCTATGCGTTACTGCCGAATTCCCCCAAATTGCCGCGCCATACATCATACCCGCTCTTATTATAGTCTTGTACAGGAGAATCTTGTTCTTTTTGCTTAAGAAGCTGTTTCTGTTTAAGAGCGGGTAGAGTACTTTAATTTTGCCCGCCGTTTTCTGTGTTGCTTTTTCAATATGTGTCCGAAAGGTTAATCTCTTGTCCAAAATAATTCCAAGGTATTTTATTTGGTTCCGAAAGGGTATTGTCTCTCCTCTTAGGGTTAAATTTCTATTAATTTGAATTTCCTGGTTGCGCTTCGTAAAGATAATTACTTCGGATTTTGAAGGGTTAGGCCGAATTTTCCATTTTCTAAAATATTGATCCAAAACGTGGAGGTGGACTTGGACGTGTAAGGTTGCGATCAGGGGATCTGGCGATGAACAATAGATGGCCGTATCATCCGCGTAAAGCGCTATCTTCGTTTGTGGTAGCTTGGGCATGTCGCACAGATACAAGCTGAACAGCAATGGGGAAAGTATGGCTCCTTGTGGCACGCCGAACTCGACCGAGCGGGCGGAGGAGATTTCGGTACCCACCCTTACCTGCAGCGTTCTGCTGCTGAAGTAGTTTTTCAGTAGGTGGATCAGGTAAGGGGGGTACTTCAGATGTATCAACTTCTCTAGGAGTCCTGTAGGCCATACTCGGTCGAACGCCCGCTCGATGTCCAGCGTTGCCATCGCCGTGTGCCACCTGCCGTTCATCTTTTCCGTGATGTCCGCTGTGATCCGTGCGACTTGGTGTATTGTACTGTGGCCGGGTATAAATCCGAATTGTTCGGGGGGTAGCGTGCTCTCTTCTTGGGTATACGTCATCAGGCGTTCGTTGATGATTTTTTCGACGATCTTGGAGAGCACGCTGAGCAGGGCTATTGGTCTATAAGATTCAGGTGCGGTCGGATTTTTACCCGGTTTTTGGATCGGCACTACTAGCGCCCGCTTCCACTCTTCCGGAAAGTGTTGCAGTTTTAGGACTGCCCTTGCTACGTGCATCATCTGCACTAATGCCTTTCTTGGCAGGTTTTGAAGCATTTTGTTCGTCACCTGATCAACTCCGGGGCTCTTTCGGGGATTGAAGCTTTTGATGATGCGCTGGATGGTCTTCGGAGTGATCAGGTGGACGTCGTCGGGTGCAGGAAAGGGCAGCTCTAAAAATCTCCGCACGTTGTTTGTGATGTTCCTGTGTTCCGGAAGAGTGTCCCCTTCTTCCCTGTGGACTCCTTCGTATTGGCTAGCCAGGAGCTCTGCTTTGTCGCTGTCCGAAATGACGTAATTTTGGTTTTCCTTCAAAGCCGGAACGGGTTTGTAACTTTTTGTTAGTTTTCTACTTTGCTTCCACAGTGAGTGGTCCTGTGTGTTCAGGGATGCCAGCCTGCTCTGCCAGATGTCGTTTCTGTGCTTGACGAGTTCTTTTTTAATGGCGAAGTTAAGTTGGTAGTACTCCGCCTTCGTATCCGGATCCCTTGATCGTTGAAAAGATCTTCTGGTACGGTTCCTACGCTGTATGAGGTCAAGAATTTGTTGAGGAGTAGTGTATTTGTTTTTTGGTGTTATTTGTCTCTGTTTGATTGAAAGAGTTGCTGCCGTGTTGATAATGTTTGTGAGTGTATTGACTGTGTTTTCTAGTGTGTTTACGTCCGAAATGTCTGTTGTGAGGTGTAGGTGTTCGTGTATGTGTGTGCGAAATTTTTTCCAGTTGGCAGTTTTGTAATCAAAAATGATTTTTGTGTTGGCGTGTGTCTCTGCATCACGTGCATCGTTTATGTACAGTATTATTGGGTAGTGGTCCGAGTTAAGTTCGTCCAAAGTCGTCACGTCCGTTATGTTGGCGATGTTTTTCATAATAGCGATGTCTATTATGGTGGGCGTGGTCCCCTGTTCAGGGTAGTGCGTCGGTGTATCTGGTGCAAGTAATATAGTGTTTGTCGTTTGTACGAAGTCATTTAAGACGTTGCCATTGAGATTATTCCGGTGACAACGCCAGGACGTGTGCCTGGCGTTCATGTCACCGATCACAAGGCAACGCTTGTCCCTGGTCAGGTTTGTCAGGTCCTGTTTCGTTAGTTTGTGACGTGGATTGTTGTAGATGCACGTGATGTAGATGTTGTCTTGTGTTTTAATTTTTACGGTCTGCAAGTGACGAATGTTTGTGTCTTCAATGAGCGCGTGTGCAATGGAGTTCCGTACCAGGATGGCGACTCCTCCCGATCTTCTCGTTCCATCTTTTCTATGGACCGTGTATCCGGTGATCCGGATGTCGTCCTCTTCGGTTAGCTTCGTCTCAGTCAAGCACATTACGTCGACGTTGTACCTGTCGAGGTATTCCCGCAGGTCTGGCATCTTTGGGATCAGGCTGTTGCAGTTCCACTCACTGACGGTATACCTAAACATGGTCTAAATCGTTGGTAAAAATTTGGAGGGCCTTCACCTTTGAAAATTTATCGGTGGAATTTTGCAGGTTCATTTTTAAATTTCGTAGGGCCAAAAGCATTTTGTCGAGATTTATTAATTTATTGATTTCCCTGAGCTCTGCAGCTATGTCCTCAAGGCTAGCCGTGCCAGTATCCAAACCGGTCGTACGGGAGGGTGATGTTGTACGTTTAGGAGTCCGGGGGATATTTTGGGAACGTGGAAATGGCGGGAACTCTTCTTCACGCCGCCGCTGTGATTGTGGTAGAGGCGCGGTGGACGGCTGCTGTGGCTGTTGGGAGTGCCAAGCGTTTCTGGTTGGAGGCGGTGCCGGAATAAATTTGGGCTGTGCCGGTGTATTCCGCGATGGTGTCTGTCGCTGGGCCAGCTTCTTCTTGTACACCGGGCACGTAGGGGAATTTGCTGTGTGCCCTCCATGGCACAGACAGCATTCGACCTGCATTTTGTTCTCCCTAGTAATGGGGCAGTCTGCTGTCTTATGCTCATTCGGGCACTTCCGGCACCGCGGTAGAGCATGGCAGTTTTCCCCACCATGGCCCCACTGCTGACAATTGGTGCACTGGATGATGGGTTTGCTATTCTTTAGCGTCTGCCAGAAAATTCTCATGCCAGACACGTATCGGACGTTATCTTGCAGATGCTTTAACGTGACATCTTTATTTAAGGTCACGATGAATTTTCTGGCGCGCGTACCATGCATCAGGAAACATTTGTGTGCAATGATGTTATGTTCCAATTTTAGTTCCTGCGTTACCTCGCGTGGGTTGTAGTCAGCAGCGAAGCCCTCCACGACAAACGCCTTCCTCCGCTCATCCCGCGGCGTGAAGGTGTGGAAGTCAAACTTGCCTTTGTATACAGCTATTATAATGCGCCATTGTTCCATGGTATTTACCGTAATAGAAGTTTGGTCGCGCAAATATCTAATGCGGTATTGTCCGCATCCAACTAGCTTGTTGAGATCCGCCGCTAGTTCCTTGTGTGATTGGTCGCCGGATGTATGAAGTACGATAGGGGGCGGGGCTTGATTGCGGACACCTGGAGAGGTGTTTTGAGAAACATTATTAGAGGGGTTACCTAGGGGGGTCTGGGTCTGGCAGGGAGTGGAGTCGTTGGCGGCATCGGATGGGTCGATGGTCGACAGAAGAGCGTATTTGTTACGCGTTACCACGATGATGGAAGATGGTGGCGTTTTCCGACGTACCATCTCTCGTTTGCGCTTTTTCTGGAGTTGGAAGTTGTCATCCGAGTCCTGGCGATGGTCGGCGTTCTTCGGTTGGTCCTTATCACCATCCTCACAGTCCATTTCGGATTCGCTGGAGGAATCCGCTGGAAGATTAGGGAATTCTTCCGAGCTTTGGGGCGTTGACATTTGACTGTCAAACTGACTGCCTGGGCTGTCAGAGTGTCAGCTTGAAGGGCCACACTTTCGGTCGATTTTTAAGCGTCCAGGCGCGAAATTGACGGAAACTAACACTAGTTAACACTGAAATGTCACTAAAAGAACGATAATGAACGTGATTTAACAATAAAACTAACAAAATAAGCGAAAAAACTATGAGAATCGCGGAGCAGAGATAAACACGAGTGACTTGTTGACTTCGTTGCTAGGCGATGGACTGGACGAGAACTGGTATTTTCAACGTGGTATGGCCGTTGCCATCAATTTCTCTCGCATCAAGGGCTCATAAACGGACAATCGCCAATATACTAACTACAGAGAGATGTAAGACACGGTGCCCGACCGCGGCGCCACCGTTCTGAGACGGCCAACAAAAAAACAACATTTCATTGTCGTTACTACCAGCGGCAATAAAAAAAAAATTGGGGCAAACAATAAGACACGCACTGCAAAAACAAACAAAGCAACGCTCGGTTCTTTATGATTCTGCTATTCAGACAGATGCACCTCTTATAAATGTCAAACAATGAATGTAAATAAAAACAAACGGCCTCCGTCCGGTCGTCAAAATAGTGATTTAATTTCTATTTTAATTTCATTAGTACACAATTTTTTTTTGTTTTCTTTATCGACTTTTGGGTGATAGTCTAGGATCTAGAAACAAATTCTTTTCCAAGGCACGACGTTTATTACATGCAAATTAAAAATGAAGCTGTATGAAAATCTAAACGACAATTAGTATAGAAAGATGAAAAACCCGGCGCCGCCCGCGCCGCTGCTGCGTAACACGACGCTCTTATTAGCATATCCTTTACAGCAAAATCGCAAGGTGACCGACCCGGACGGGCTCTCGTCAACATACACCGTACAACGAACATGACAATCGCGACGGAATCCGAACAAACGCACCGTCGCGCGCGTCACCGTGCCGAGCTACTCCGGACATGAACGCGCTCGGGCAGCGCTCAGGCTAGCCCTTATTGCGTCACCGTCCGACGGCGGGGGCGCGGACGCCGGCGCCGCCGACTCCCCGACGTCACCGGACGCGTCCGCGAGCGTCCCGCGAACACGCGCGTGCCGAGAACGCCGCGTCCGACACCGAGAAACGGCGAGAACCACCCGGCAGCCGTGGGGATATCGCCGCGGTCGGCGACGCCCCGTATCGCTCGGCGCGGTCCCTTCGCGTCCGCGCCGCTCACGTAGACGCGCGGGACGTCCGTGAAAACGAGCGACGCGACGGCGTCACCCGGCGCGCCCCGAGGGCGTCGCGAAACGCTCGCCGATTTCGGGCAAACGGGTCGCGCTCCGGCGACGGTAAACTTTCGAGCAACGCGGCATCGCACTGCCGCCAGTTGCGAGCCGCGCGGGCTCGTCGCCCCCGCGCCGCCGTCCTTGCACGACGCGACGACGTCGGCGGCGGGATCTTTACACGCGCGCGCGACGCGCCGCGGCGCCTCGAAGCGAACGGTGCGGACACGAGAGCGGCGACGGGCCGACCGATGGACGGCGCGGTAATTACTTTGGCGTTCCGGCTTCGGTACGTGCGGACCGTACGAGGACGACGGCACTTAGAAAATTCTCCCATATAGCATATCCATTCGAGTCCCAAAAGCGAATGCAGCTGGTTGTGTTTTAGTGCGTGCTCCGCCAGTTCTGTGCGGAAACAACAGCTAAAACTTCTACAAGATCAGGCAACCCACGACCCTGGTATAGGCGTTGGGCCCTGATTAATAATAAGCAATTGCCACTTCCGGCAATTGGTTCAACCTGTTTGTCTGGGAATCTCTCTTTGTTGTTTAAAACTGGAAGACGACCTGCTGACTGCCATTTTGCGGAACTCTTGTCGTGCCGGCTGCGGTTTTGGCGGCGGTGTCGTCATAAGCGGCACACCGTTTAGCCAACCGTACGCGTGGGCGGTACACTGTTCCGCGGCTTTCGGCAATAAAGCGTCTTCCTATTGTCCATCTTAGAAGTGATCTTCTAACACCGGGACTGTCGAGCGTGCCAGCTGTGAACTGGGACGGAGAAGTCATAAGCGGCTCTCCGTTCCCATCACACGCGTGGGCGGTTCTTCTCGGCATCCCGCGGGAAGATTGCATAGAAGTTTGTTTTGTTTAAGAGTACAGCGTTTATTTTCTGTTTCAAGAATACTTTTCATTTATTTCCTTTTATTTTTACGAGAGTAAATTTTTGGTTTTAGTTTTATTTTCTCTAACGGAGTCGTTATTTTCTTTTGTTTAATTACTGGGGCTTGGTATAGTTTATTTTCGTTCCGTTTCGTCTATTTTAAACAAGCATTTCGAAGGAAACATCTGGTGGACCCGTTCGAGTTCAACGCGCCGAACACCTGGCCACGAACCAGTTCTTCGAAACTGGCTCAGCTTCGAAGTTGTTTTATAGTGGATTATTATATCTTGTCCTGGGATCGGAATTCGAACCAGGCAAGAAGTTTGTTTATTTTGTCTATTTATTTTTAAACTTCTTCGCCGGCAAGGAATCCCCGTTTCTTCTCCAGAATGTCGACTAACAACGACTTTATGGACGACGAACATGGGTTAACCGACGACGACGAATCTTATAATTCAGTTTTCCCTTCCACACCGGCTAATAATCCGGCATACACAACTCGTGTCGCTCAATTTATGAGCACCACAGACGCCGCAGCAAACCCGCTCGAGTTCATGAAGATTTTCCTCGAGGGGTTTGCAAGTCCATCAAATAAAAAATCTCTGTATAAGCTCATAGAAGACACATACAGAGATATTGCATCGCCAAATAACTCGCCCGTCTCCGACGACGACCTCGAGACAGGCAAAAAGAGAAAGGGGAACTTCACCCCAGTAGAAGCTATGTCGAAAAAACCAGCTCAGACTACCAGTACTACCAATGCTACCGCTGGTCCCTCCGGCTTGCAAACAAAGCCAAAAAACGCTCCTCTGAGAGCAACCTACTCCCAAATCACGCCAAAAAGGCCCGCTACCACAAAAAATTCATCTAAAAAAGATCCATCTGCTCCCACCGAACAGGCGGCAGCAGTCGTCCCTCGCGGCGGCAGCATCCCGCCAATAGTCATTAGGGAGAAAACTAAATGGACGACATTTAGAAAATCACTTATCGATAAAGGCGTTACCTTCAAGTCCGCCATTACCACCACACACGGCATAAAAGTAATTACCGAATCAATGGAGGAATACAACAAGGTTATAGACCTCCTTAAAACTTCCTCCACTGAGCACCACACTTTTTCTCGCCCCGAGGACAGAGATTTACATGTCGTTATCCGGGGCACTTTTCTCGAAATTTCGGTCGAGGAAATTAAAGAAGATTTGATTCAGCAAGGCTTCGAGCCAATTAAAATTCTGCGCATGAAACATCCACGCACAAAGGCTGAAATGCCACTCATTCTGGTCTCTGTGAAAAGAGAACAGAAAAATATTTACAACATAAAAGATATCTGCGGGCTCATCGTCTCTGTGGAAACGCTCAAAAGAACCCCGGGAGTAGGCCAATGTCATCGTTGCCTACTCTTCGGTCACGGGTCCACTTTTTGCAGCGCCAAACAGCGATGCGTCCAGTGCGGTGGAGAACACGCAGAGGCGGACTGCGATGCTCCACCAGAAGCACCTCCTCAATGCTATAACTGCGGTAAGAGTCACAGAGCTAGCTACAGAGGATGTGAAGTCGCTGTAAAAGCTCGCCCTCGCAAAATTGCTCCTAATAATGCTGGCAATCCAGCTCGCAAGGCACAGCCAGTTTCACAAACCCAAACTCAAGCTACTTCAAAACCGGCTCCTCCACAATCACTACCAGGAGCCCGGCCTTCCATGGCCCAAATCGTGCAGCGAAGCAAGCACCCGTTATCAAATGCAAGCCAAGCCCCGATCGGTGACGCCAACCTCGTAGGGGCCATAACAAAACTCACCGAGGTAGCCCACGTGATGCTCGAGCTAGTGCTCAACATCCAACAGCTACTAGCTGGTCATTCAAATCATTCTAGTCAAAATGTCTAGTCAGTCATGTGCTACGTCCATTTACAATTATCCGTTAATTTATTCTATTTATTTATTTTTCAATGATGCGAAATATTAAAAAAGTCAAACCTCGTAACCTGAATATCCTGGCCTGGAATGCCAACGGCCTTCGCCAAAGGATCCGAGAGCTCGAGGAATGCGCCATCAGACACGAAGCCGACATCGTCCTAGTGTCTGAGACTCACCTCAAGCCATGTCATCGATTAAATATTCCGAATTACGCTTGTTACAGAAACGACCGACTAACTGGTCGTTGCGGAGGTACTGCTCTGTATATCAAAAATACCATTCTGCACGATGAATGCATCACACCCGCCCTCAATCATCTCGAGGCAACGGTAGTAAAGGTCCACACCACAATGGGAAGTATTGTAATAGTTTCCGCGTACAATCCTCCGACCAAAAGAACTCTGCAAACCGACTTCGACTCCATCTTCGACTTAGGCGAGCGAGTTCTAATGGCCGGAGACATTAACGCTAAGCACCACCGTTGGAATTCCGTTAAAACAAACACCAACGGTATTGCGTTAAGGGCAATCACCGACCTTATGGGCATAATCGTAGATGCCCCCACAACTCCCACGAGATACGGCCAGGAGAACCATACTCCAGATATTCTGGATATAGTTCTCCTGAAGAACATTACGCTGTCAAAGTCACCTATCACTCTCACTGAACTATCCTCGGACTATTTACCGATTGTTTTTACAGTCGGTGATGGAGACACCACTGAAGAATACGTGTCAAAACGTACTTCTTGGAAGCAATTCCAAAATAACGCCAAAAATATTCTCTCTGCGACAGACGTCGATATTAACAACATCGAATCGTCTGTCGAAATTCTTGAAACAGGTCTCCTCGAAGCGTACGAAGCTGCGACAACAACAAAAACAAGTACCATAAAGCACGGTGAAATTCCACTACGAATCGCCATGCTTATTCAGCAGCGCAGGGCGGCGCTCAAAAAGTTTAACCACACTCTGTCACCAGCTGATAGAGCTGAGAAAAACCGGCTCTCCAATCTCGTAAAAAGGGCTCTGCAGGACCACAAAAACTCCCTATGGGAAAAGAAACTAGAATCGCTTTCCACCGAAGATAATTCCCTGTGGTTCCTTAGCAGAGTCCTGCGAAAGAGGAGAGTCCCTATCGGTCCGCTACAGCACGACGGCATTTCTGCTACAACAGACTCCGAAAAAGCGGAACTTTTTGCCGCTCGGTTAGTTGAGCAATTTCATAATACCTTACCCGACCAACAGCAACATCGTGACATTCTCGAACAACTGCAGAGCGACAGACACAACGCAGTCGCAATTCCCCTCCCTCCGGTTGACGACGCCGAAATTCAAGGCATAATCAACGGCCTAAAACCCAAAAAGGCCCCCGGTATTGACAACATCTCCAACATGATGTTAAGAAATGCCCCTAAAAAAGGCATTTCAATGATAGCATCCATTGCCAACCAAATTCTCGTCAGCGGCACATTTCCAACTTCATGGAAAACGGCCAACGTTGTCATGATACCCAAGCCCGCGAAGCCCCGAAACAACCCGGGCAGTTACAGACCCATAAGCCTGCTTTCCAGCGTCTCTAAGGTGGTTGAGCGCGTCATTCTGTCACGCCTCCTCTCCGAGTGCGTCGACAAAAACATCATCCCCGATGAACAGTTCGGCTTCAGGGAAGCGCACGGCACAGAACTTCAGCTCCTGCGAATGACGGAGGAGGTTTTCAAAGCCATGGACAGAAGGGAGTCCACTTTGGGCGCCTTTCTAGACATGGAGAAGGCGTTCGATTGCGTCTGGCACGGGGGCTTGATTGCCAAATTATTTATTTCCGGGATCAACCCAGCTATTATTTATTTAATTGAGAGTTACCTCACTGACTGTGCTTTCTCGGTGTCCGTGGGAGCAGCTATTTCCTCTTTGAAGGTCATGAGGGCCGGTGTACCGCAGGGCTCTGTCCTATCTCCGACGCTGTACACCCTTTTCACGGCGGACATCCCAAAGTCGCCTCTCACGTCGATTTACTCTTACGCAGATGACACAGCCATCCTCGCCAGCTGTGTTAGCTCGCTCCTAGCATCACGACGGCTACAGGAGCATCTGAACGCCTTAGACCGGTATTTCACCCGTTGGAAATTAACCCCCAACGCCGGGAAAAGCCAATACATAAATTTCACTACGAAAAGAAATCCAGAGACACACGTTATAACACTCAATAACGTAGTTATTCCACTATCGAACACGATCAAATATCTGGGTGTCACTTTTGACCAGAAAATGTCGTGGACGCAACATATAATTAACGCGGCGAATAAGGGTTCGTCCGTCATAATAATGACGTACCATCTTGTGCACCGGCATGGCAAATTATCATTGCAGAACAAAATCCTTCTCTACAAGCAGATAATTAGACCAACCATCACATACGGCTGCATGGCATGGGGAGCGGCCAGTAAAACACACTTGCACAAGTTGGAAGTCATCCAAAACAAGTTTCTGAGGATTGTCGTGAACGCGCCCTTCCGAATGCGAAATGATCACATTCGGGAGGAGTTAGGTATCTCTACCATTAGAGCATACATTGCCAAGCTAAATATCAAGAGGCTCGGCAAGGCCTCCGCTCACGCAAATCCTCTAATAACGCAATCGCTTAACTACCTCCCACAGAGACGCACTCTTAGAAATCGGCCGAAAACGGTACTCCTCAACGAGTAACCGAATTTGTGATTAGTCCCGTTTACACTGTATGTTAATTTATTCAATTATTTTATCGCTTATTCTGCCTAAGCAAAATATTAGTCATCTATTCTAGTCATGTGGTCGTTTTATTGTTTATTTATTTATTTATTTGGCACGTAGGGCCAAACAACACATACTTATGAACCGAAAAACTGTTTACCAACAAGGAGCCCGATGGCCGAGAGGCTACGCCGCTCGCCTTCTGATCGGGATATTCGGGTTCGCCCCTCGGTAGATCCAAGTTTTTTAAAAATAAACAAATTATTAAAATCTAGAGCCAAACTCGAAAAATACCAAAAAGTAGTTACAAATAAAATATAAATTCGTTAACTCGTTTTTTGCGCTTTTTTAGGCATAAAATCGAAACTACTAGTATTCGTCTATTCGTCTCTTTCTAGTTGCGTTTTCTCGCACTCAGCTGCTCGACAACAGTCCAGGCGTGACAGGCAAGTCGGGAGAAACAAACACCGCAAGTTATACTCTAAAAATAGACACCTATCGAGCCACAAAACTCGATAGTGCGCTTCAACTATTACAGCATATAACCATTTCATACAGCAGCCTAGCGGCTGCAGCTATATATTTTGCTCCTTTTCTCCTCCTACGCGGCATTTTTGCGTAGTTCAAAATTAGCAAATTGGAGTCTAAAGGCCACTGGCCTGACTTCTTAACAAGTATAAAATAACAGGTTTTTACAGGATTCTCCCATATTGCTACAACTCTCCGCCTGGTTAGCACGCAACGTTAGCACACTTGATTACTTTACTCATCTTATTTTATTACCTGACGACGACGATACGAGATGACCGACGTACAAGCGCAACAGCAGACAGCTGCCTCCCCGGCGGCCGCCGCTCCGGCGAAGAAGGCTGCGGCCGGCTCCGCCGCCGCATCCAAGAAAGAGAAGAATCCGAGATCGAAACCGACGCACCCGCCGACCTCGGACATGGTAAACGGCGCCATCAAGAGCCTGAAAGAGCGCGGCGGTTCGTCGCTGCAGGCGATCAAGAAGTACGTCGCCGCCAACTACAAGGTCGACGCCGAGAAGATGTCTCCCTTCATCAAGCGGTACCTGAAGGCGGCCGTCGCCTCCGGCACTCTCGTCCAGACGAAGGGAAAGGGAGCTTCCGGCTCCTTCAAGCTGGCCGCGTCGACGGCGAAGAAGGCCGACGCCGCCGCCGAGGGCGGCGCCTCGAAGGCCGTCTCCCCGGCGAAGAAGAAAGCGGCGGCAGCCGCGAAGGCCAAGACCGGCGCCAAGAAGACCGCCGCTTCCGCCAAAACGAAGAAGGCGGCGGTAGAGAAGAAGGCGACGACGGCCGCCGCGAAGGCCAAGAAACCGGCTGCCGCGGAGAAGAAGGCGACCGCCGCGTCGAAGGTGGCGAAACCCAAGTCGCCGTCGAAGGCGAAAAAGGCGACGAAGGGACCGACCAAGAAGCCCAAAGCGCCGAAGCCGAAAACCGCCAAGAAGGCAGCCGCCACGAAAACGTCGCCGAAGAAAGCCGCCTCCCCGAAGAAGAAATGAGCGCCTGTTGTCCGCGCAGCAGCAGCAGCAACCTCGTCGATCCGTCTACCAGACGCCGCCGCTATCGCACGGCGAAAAATGGCCCTTTTCAGGGCCAACAAAAGCTCCAAAAGAGAACGAATACGAACGTTTCGACGAAATCTAACGAACTAATTCGCTCACTCGGACACTATTCCGTATGGTCCGTTGTGTTTATATTTGATTCTTATTTCTCCTTGTTCTCCCTGTTGTATTCGATTCGGGTTCAACCACTCTCGGGTTGGGTTGTTTTTTGTTTTTTTTTTCTACTCGGGTTGGGTTCGGTTCGGGTAGCCTCGCTCGCCGGAAGCGCGCCAAAAAATCCAGTCTTAACAAATTCATTTAGTTGCCGAAAGCGCGCTTTCGGCGAATGTTATAGAAAAAAAGAAAGATATAAAACAAATTTCGTTCAACATAATGAAAAAAAAAAAAATCATAGTTTTTTTATGTCGTTCTGTTTGTCGGACATTAGCTTAGAAGATACAGCGGAACATAAGAACAAATAAACAAAAAAATTATTTAATCGTACTTTCTACCTGCGGCAATAAAAAAAAAAACAATTTAGCCAAACAATAAATCGTTGCGCGTTCGTAGCCAATTAGGTAGGATTCGTAAGACGCGATTGGTATCCCTACTGTCGGCCGGCTAATGACTTTATTGCCGGGCACCGAGCTATTGTCAGCCCTATTGTCTAGAAAATATGAATACGCCCTCACTAAACAATGACAATGAAAAGATAAAAAAATTGTAAAGCGAAACACAGTCTTCTTTCTTTTGTACATAATACTCCACCCGTTCGTTACGACGACGCGATTAGTTCGTTCTACTTCGATAATCGGTATTGGTGGTTCTGAAAAGAACCGGTCGTTCGTGCGCGTGGCGGCTGCATACGTACGTACGGAGCAGCGCGGGTGATTTAAGCCCTCTCGCCGCGGATGCGCCTCGCCAATTGGATGTCCTTCGGCATAATGGTGACGCGCTTGGCGTGAATAGCGCACAGGTTGGTGTCTTCGAAGAGACCGACCAAGTATGCCTCGCTAGCCTCCTGCAGCGCCATCACGGCGGAGCTCTGGAAGCGGAGGTCGGTCTTGAAGTCCTGCGCGATCTCCCTGACGAGGCGCTGGAAGGGCAACTTCCTGATGAGAAGTTCAGTGCTCTTCTGGTAGCGACGGATCTCGCGGAGAGCGACGGTACCGAGCCTGTAACGATGAGGTTTCTTGACTCCTCCGGTGGCGGGCGCGCTCTTGCGGGCCGCTTTCGTGGCGAGCTGCTTGCGCGGAGCTTTGCCACCGGTGGATTTGCGAGCGGTCTGCTTAGTACGGGCCATCGCGAAAAAAAAAAATAGTTTTTTATCACTCGACGATTGAACTAAAGAGCTAACTGACGCGGCGAGCGACTGTCGGCTTGTGCGCCTAGACAGGCCGGCGACCCGTATTTACCGTCGGGCGGTGTTCGAGCACGTCGCCCGCCGATAGGTCCGGGAAACTGATCGACGGGCGTGGCCTCCGTGAGCTATAAAAAGCGACCGATTTCGATTTCGGACGGCAGTACAGTCGAACTCGCACGTACGACATTAGCAAAAATGACCGGCAGAGGTAAAGGCGGTAAAGGTCTAGGAAAGGGTGGCACCAAGCGTCATCGCAAAGTTCTTCGCGATAACATCCAGGGCATCACCAAGCCTGCCATCAGGCGTCTGGCCCGTCGCGGCGGAGTGAAACGTATCTCCGGTCTGATCTACGAGGAGACTCGCGGCGTCCTCAAGGTGTTCCTCGAGAACGTCATCCGCGACGCCGTCACCTACACCGAGCACGCTAAGAGGAAAACCGTCACCGCCATGGACGTCGTATACGCCCTAAAGCGCCAAGGCCGCACCCTGTACGGATTCGGTGGCTAAGCGACGCGACGACGACGACCGCGCTAAAGACATCGCAACGGCACCGTCAACGACCGGTTCTTTTCAGAACCACAAATATTCATATCTAAAGTGAACTACTCGGCAGTCGGCGAACGAACGTTATCATTAATTAACTAATAAGTAGTAGCGACGCACAACGCCGCTAATAGATAAAATATATAATAAAAAAAAAAAAACAGGGAAGAAAAAATATCGAAAAGAAACTTACTTCCGTTAGAAAAGACTAATAGACTATAATACAGTAATAATTAATTTTTTTAAATTAACTAAATCGCTGTGCAATCTAGGGAAAATCAATTGTCGGTTCTTATTTAGAGACAAAAGTTGCTTTTTTTTCTATTAAATAAGTAATAAATAAATCCCTTCGATAACGGTCCGATATCCCTTCGATTTTTTTGACGTTTTGGCCTTCTTAGGGCATTCTTTGCGCAACTTCGATTATAAAGCGCAAAAAATAGAAGAAATTCATTATCGCGTATCCGTTTATGGCCGTTGTCCGACTGCCAACGGGTGAGCAAAAAATATTTAATCGTTTTAACTTTCTGCGGCAATAAAAAAAAACAATTTAGACAAACAATAGACAACGCACTACAAAAACAAACAAAGCAACGGTCGGTTCTTTATAGTTATGCTATTCAACAGGACGCACCTGTTATAAATGTCAAACAATGAATAGAAATAAAGACAGAACGGGCTTTGTCCGGTCGTCAAAATTACTTCATTTTTTTAAACTATGCGATTAGTTCTCTACTTTTGCGTGATAATCTAGTTTTTTTTTTCAATGCACGTTTATTAAGTGCCTTTTTAACGGCCTATACTGCCCGTGGTAAGTTTCCGTTGCAAATAGACTATCTTTTTTAGTTATGCCCATCAATAATCTCGTTGTGAAAAAAATGAAGCTGTATGAAATGTACGTCAGTCAGCTTGTTCGCTGCGTTGTTCGTTCGACTATCTCGAGTAATTGAACTAGCTTGTCACTCTACTGGTATTCGTTTTGTGGCCCTGAGAAGGGCCGTGTCGAGCGCGCCCCAGAAGCGGGAAGCGCGCGAGCGACGCCAACGACGGCGCTTAGGGTTTCTTCTCGGTCTTCTTGGGCAAGAGTACGGCCTGGATGTTCGGCAGGACGCCACCTTGGGCGATCGTCACACCCGACAGGAGCTTGTTCAACTCCTCGTCGTTACGGATGGCGAGCTGCAAGTGTCTCGGGATGATACGGGTCTTCTTGTTATCTCTGGCGGCGTTACCGGCCAACTCGAGCACTTCGGCGGCCAAGTACTCCATGACGGCGGCGAGGTAGACGGGCGCACCGGCGCCGACGCGCTCAGCGTAATTACCTTTGCGGAGGAGTCGGTGAATACGACCTACGGGGAACTGTAATCCTGCCCTACTGGAGCGGGACTTCGCCTTTCCCTTCACTTTCCCGCCTTTGCCGCGTCCTGACATTATGTGCGCGTGGGTAAGTAGTTCGATTAGTAGTAGTTAATCGGTAAGAGGAGCCCGAGCGATTGATTGAATCCCATTAAATATTGTTTTAGGGGAGAGGTCTCTGACCTGTTGTCCCCGAACTTAAATTATCCCCATTGTCGCATGGAGTTGGGTATAGTGTTGTATTCGCTTATGGATACTAATTTGTAATCATGTGCAGCTTACGACATTGACTCATTTCTTTTTTACTTGCGAGATTCATTGCGCTAATAGCGCTTATATGTGTCCTTGTTAAGGTGGGTCGTTTAGGATTACCTTGGGGCGGTTTCTTCTTATCCTTGCTACTGGTGCGTAGTCCAGAGCGTTAGTTACGAGAGTATTTGTGTGTACGCGGGCCTTTTCCAGCTGCTTAGTGTTCGCTTGCGTTATATGATCGCTTATATATGGTAAGTCTGTTTCCCTGTGGAGGAAGGCGTTGCTGGTTTGGAATGGTGCGTTCGTGATAATTCTAAGGAACTTATTCTGGATAACTTGGACCTTGTTAATGTGTGTTTTGGCAGCTGTACCCCAAGAAAGGCAGCCGTATGTGAGGGCTGGGCGGAGTACTTGTTTGTATAGAATGAGTTTGTTACTCATGGATAATTTGCTGCATCGGCTGATCATAGGGTACATCATACCCAAGAATTGTCTGCCCTTTTTGGAGACATTGTTGAGATGCGGGCCCCAGGTCAATTTTTTATCTAATGTTATGCCCAGATAGTTTACCTCATCTACGTGTGGGATTGCTTGGTTGGCAATATATGTGTCTTCGTTTGTTATATCTTTTTTGTTTGTAAATGTGATATGCTGGCTCTTGTTCCCGTTTACTCCCATCTTCCATCGGGTCAGGTAAACTGACAGTCTGGAGAGTGCGTTCTGGATGTTGTTGTGCACTATTCTCTCCGATCGGTCGCTGGAGATGATTGCCAGATCGTCCGCATATGCGTATAACTTAATTTGTGGAGGTTTTGGGATGTCCGAGCAGAAGATGCTGTATAGCATGGGTGACAAAGTCGAACCCTGCGGAACACCAGCCATAATTGGCCTGCTTTGGGATTGACTTTCGCCAACAGAGCAGCGGAAGAGACGGTTGCTAACAAAGCTCTCAATTATCTGGACTATTGAGGGGTTAATGCCGGCTCTGTACATTTTGGCAATTAGGCCGTCATGCCAAACCGAGTCGAAGGCTCGCTGCATATCTAGAAAAATGCCCATCGTTAGTTTTCCTTCATCCATAGCGGTGTGAATATCTTCCGTGAGGCGGAGTAGCTGAAGTTCGGTGCCGTGAAGGCTACGAAAACCGAACTGTTCGTCAGGGAGTACGTTGTTCTCTTCGCAGTCATAGGTGAGGCGGTCTAATATGACTCTTTCTACCACTTTGGATAGGGATGGCAGGAGACTAATCGGGCGGTAACTCGCAGGATCTGTCTTTGGCTTACCAGGCTTTCGTACCATAATGACCTTAGCGGTTTTCCAGGAGTTTGGAAAAATTCCTGTAGCAAGGACCGAGTTCGTGATTTTGACCAGTAATTGAATGAACTCTTCAGGCAGATGTTTTAAAGTCAGGTTTGTAATGGAGTCCAATCCAGGCGCCTTTCGGGCCTTTAGCGACTTTATGATTCGTGTGATCTCCTGTGAATCAGTCTCCTGGATTGGAGTGCCTATTTTATCTATACGGTCCCGCTCCAAGCGTTCAAGAATGAAGGTGTGTCTATAATCGTTATTCGCATCATTATTGAACGTTTTCTCGAGGTATTCCGCGAACATATCTGCTCTCTCATTGTCTGTGTTGGCCGTTCTGTTTCCGCTTATTAGTGGGCCCAGACGGGTCTTGTTTTTACGGAAAGACTTGGCAACTTTCCATAAGGAGTTGTTCGCTGGAGTAAGTTGCTCTAGCTTGCGCTGCCAGCCGGCGTTGTGGTGGTCGTAGAGGGCCAAGCGTACCTGCTCTATAAGACGATTGAGAGTGCGTTTGTCTTGCGGCGACAGAGTTCTCAAGTACTGTTTGTACGCTCTTCTCTTTTCTGCGATTAATTCGCTTATATGCGGAGGCAGTCCTTGTTTTGAGATGTTGATTGATTTATGACAAGAGTTGTTAGAGAGTGCCTCCTGTATGGCGGACTCTGCAGATAGTACTAGATCATCAGAATTTAACAGTGACGCTGTTCTGTTCACGAGCTCCTCTTTGAAACCTGGCCAGAAAGTTCTTACTTTTGTAATCATTTGCCTGTTGTCAATGTTGTTGAGCTGTCCCCATTGAAATATGACCGGAAGATGGTCAGAACTGAGTTCCGCAAGCGTGGAGGGAGCTTCGTCAAAGTCAAGATCTTTGAACATAACAATGTCCAGCACGTCTGGAGTGTGGTTAACGAGACCATAGTGAGTTGGTTCGTGGGGGGCCATAATCAGTAGGTTACGCTGCTGAATGAACCTGTGCAAGAGTCTACCATTGCCGTTTGTTATGGTGGAGTTCCACGAGTAGTGCTTGGCATTGAGATCACCGGCCACAATGAGCGGAGTGCCCAAGTCGGCAATTTTGACGATGTCGTCGGTAAGAATGTGTTTATTGGGGGGATTGTAAACCGATACTAGTGTTAAGTTACCTTCGACCGTGTGCAGGACTATTGCCGTTGCCTCTATGTGGCTCATTGTAGGTGTATTTATCTGGTGGTGAGATATGTTATTTTTGATGTAAATGGCTGTACCGCCTCCACGGCCTGTCAATCTGTCGTTTCTGTACAGGCTGTAATTTGATATGTAAGCCCTGATTGCTGGTTTTAGATGAGTCTCGTTGATCAGAGCAACGTCTATGTCGTGTCTTTTGAGAAACTCTGCCAGTTCTTGGAGTTTTGGCCTAATACTATTGGCGTTCCAAGTGACAAACTTGATGAAGTGCGGTTTGTGTTGTTTTGCTGGCATTACTGGTTAAGAGAGAGACGCTGGACTGTGGCTTGAATTTGGGCCAGGTCGCAGTATAGATCATTCAATCTTTGAAGGAGAGTGCCGAGAGTGGCCTGGTTGTTGTTTGAGGCTGCGTTTTGCCTTGTACCTTGCATGGGTAGCGGAGGCGAGGCATTACTTATGGGTTGGGCGGGGCCCGATTGTGGAAGTCTCGGCCAAGCGTTTGTCAGAGGTGGAGGAGCGGAATTTAGACGTGGGGCAGCTCGTTGTGCCGCTGGAACGGGCTGAGGAGTTTTCCTCAACTTAGGGGCACGCTTGCACCCGCGATAACTTGCTCTGTGACTTTCGCCACAGTTATTGCATTTAGGGGGCTCTTCTAAGTTTGGGCAGTCCTTCAACCAGTGCTTCCCAGCACAGTGGACGCAGACAAGGTCAGCTTCGCATCGGCTAGAGCCGTGGCCAAAAGCTTGGCACCGATAGCATTGGCAGATTGCCGGGGATTTTTTGAGTGCCTCTACTTTAACGATAATGCCGCAAACATCTTTCAGATTGTATATGTGTTTTTGTTCTCTGGGAACGGTTACTAGAACGAGTGGCATTGCACTCTTCTTTATGGGATGTTTCATCCTAATCACCCTAGAAGGTATGAAACCTAGACCTTTAATATCATCCTCGATATCGTTTATCTCCATTTCAATTGGGAGGTTTCTGATTACAATTTGCAGCTCTTTTTCCTCACGAGAAAGGAAGGTGTGGTGTTGCTCGCCATCTTGGTGGAGACAATTGATCGCTTTTTTATGGTCTTCGATAGTGACCGGGAAAATTTTTATGCCCACCTCAGTGTTAGTGCCAGACTTGAAAGCGACTCCAGCATCCAGCAGTTTACGTCTGATTTTTGTCCATTTGTCCTTCTCGCGAAGGACAATTGGTGGGGCGTCAGAATGTCTAGTTTGAGTTTCAGATTCGGCTGGGCTTTGTTTGCCCTGGAGTTTTGTTGCTGTTTGCTTACCATTGATTGAGCTGGTAGAAGGGCCAGCAACTGGTTGACCTTTTAGAGTTTTGAGAATAGTTCCCGTATTGCGTGTACCTTGAGCCGAATTACCTGATTGGCTAGTGTTAAGTGTGGCTAATGCAGAACCCGAGGGGGTTGGTTGCGTAACCGATGGGTTACTTGGCCGACGGGCCAGTGGCGGTGCCTGGGTGTAGTGGTCGTTAGGTGACGAGTTTAGCGTGCAACCTTTACTCTTAGCATTTCTAGCCCCGACTGGGCTAGATTTTGCTCGTCGCTTTTTAGAGCGATTGCTCTGTTGCGAGAGTTTGCTAAGTGTAGAGCGACTGCTGGTGGCTGACTGCATTGAGTTGGCAGAACTGTCGGATAACTCAGGACTGGAGTCAGAGCCTGTGAGGCTTTCACGCATGTCATTGAGCATGTCAATAATAGCGGTGAGCTTGTCGGCGCTTATGCCAAGACACAACCTTCTTACCTGCTGTTCTTGGGTATCATAACTCGGATAGAAATCCGTACGGTTGGAGGGAGTGTTCGAGGAGGCGGGCAAACCACCATCCTCGTGGTCCATTACGTCGGAGTCCATAATTCAGGACATACCAACTTACCAAAAAACGAAAATAAAAACAAAAATCGCAACCAGAAATAAATAAATAAAATAAATAACAACCGCAGAACGCCGGTGTTGAACAGGGGACGGCGTGCCGCTTATGACAGCACCGTCCCGTGATGTTATAAACCTTAGCTCCTCGGAGTCACGAATAATAAAAATAATAACCAACACTTACAACCTATCAACACTTACAAAACTAAATAACAACTGCTGGTTACCAAACCTCACGCACACAGACAAATCACAAAGATGTGATCTGATCTGTGGCCAGGTGCCGGTAACAAGTCGTGACACGCTAAGTGAAAGCGAAGCGAAGCACTGTTAGAGTCGTAGGGAACACGGGAGCGTAGTGAGACACGTCTGCTGTGTAGCGCTGAGCCCGAGCGACTGTAGCCAAAAATCGGTCTCGGCCGCACTTATATAGGGAGACGGCCGCTCCAATAGCGGCGCTCCGGAGCTACCGAACACGACGCAGCCCGAACTACGGTACGCGATGGGAGGTGCCCGAGGACGGAACCGCACGGACATATAACAAAAAATCGCCCGGCGCCGGTCGTTAGTAGAGTACTCAGCACCTCTAAGCGAACAACATGCCACCGAAAACTAGCGGAAAGGCGGCCAAGAAGGCCGGCAAAGCCCAGAAGAACATCTCGAAAGGCGACAAGAAGAAGAAGCGCAGGAGGAAGGAGAGCTACGCGATCTACATCTACAAGGTGTTGAAGCAGGTACACCCCGACACCGGCATCTCCAGCAAAGCTATGAGCATCATGAATAGCTTCGTGAACGACATCTTCGAGAGGATCGCCGCCGAAGCGAGCCGCCTCGCGCACTACAACAAGCGCTCGACGATCACGAGTCGCGAAATCCAGACGGCCGTTAGGTTGCTTCTCCCCGGAGAGCTCGCCAAGCACGCCGTGAGCGAAGGTACCAAGGCCGTAACCAAGTACACCAGCTCGAAGTAAGTCGCTCGCCAGACGCACACGACGTCGACGCGATGTAACGACCGGTTCTTTTCAGAACCACAAAATAAGATTAGCGAAAGAGCGACAGAGTTAGTACGAGAGATCATTCGAACGAACGCGTACCGCATAAAATATTCCTCTTAACTTACGTACGGTCAGTCATTAATTTGGAAAATGCCAGGCCTCTTTATTGCGATAATTGGTTTCTAATTCATTACTTCGGACCGGTTTCCCGGCGAAATCTAATTGGGAGAGTGAACATAACGAGTAAATCACAGATTAAAATTAAAACAAGGTAATCTCAAGACATAGAGCAAGCGGAAGGGTTCATCGGCGAGAGAGACCTGACGACACAAATTGGTGTAAATCAAGTGTTCACGTGTTAGTTTTGAGTCGTTATGGCGCCCACACGGTCTACATTAGGTTGAAATATCCGTATTAGGTTTAAATTGTACAAAGTCGACTATCGATGCGAAAATATACTTAAAAACTAAAAGAATTAAACAAGATCTAGCTTGCTACGTAATTCCAAAAATAGTGGATAAAATGCCTACCTTACAAATTGACAAGCATAATTTGAACATACCAAAAAATATACAATTGGCAGATCCTTGCTTTAATGAACCTGGACCAATCGATTTACTAATTGGTGCTGATATGTTTTGGAGTTTAATTTGCGTTGGACAGATCAGCTTAGGCAAAAATAATCCAATACTCCAACAAAAAAAAAAAAACAAATATGGATGGATAGTTTCAGGTCTAATTAAACTTCCCGATACGGCATTTGTGACTTGTCATCTTGCAACTAAAATTGATAAGTGATCAACTAGAAAAATTTTGGAAAACTGAAGAACTACCTAAAACCAAACCATTGTCACATGAAGAAGAACTTTGCGAAATTATTTTCACAGAAAATACAAAGCGTACTAAAGAAGGACGTTTTATAGTCACACAATTCCATTAAACCACTCTGAGACTTTATTAGGGGACTCGCGTACACAAGCTGAAAGACGTTTCACTCTACTTGAAAGACGATTTAAACAAAATTCTAACTTTAAATCAAGGTACGTAGATTTTATAGAAGAGTATGAATTTCTTGATCATATGACATTAGTAAAAACAGAAAACACATCACGGTGTCTTAAAGGAAGACCGTGTAACTACTAAACTGCGAGTGGTTTTTGATGGTTCATGCCCTACAGATTCTTGTTATTCCATAAATGATCTCCAAATGGTAGGTCCTGTTATACATAACGACCTATTTTCGATACTTTTAAGGTTTCGAAAACATTCTTATGTAATTTCTTCCGATATACAAAAAATCTATCGCCAAGTTTTGATTAATCCATCCCAACGACATTTGCAAACTATTTTATGGCGATCAAGTTCAAAGTTATACATTAAATACAGTCACATATGGGAAAGCAGCTGCATCTTTTCTTGCAATTAGATGTATTCATGAATAAGGAATTCAATGCGAACAAACAACGCCCGAAATTTCGAAAATTATAAAATCTGATTTTTACGTGGACGATCTGTTAAATGGATCCGAAATAATAGCCGATGCCATAAAAGTAGGAAAATCAATAGACACTAAATTAAAAACGGGTTGTTTTGAACTGAGAAAATGGCTCTCTAATGAACCAGCAATAATCAATGGCATTTCAAAGAGTAAAGTTGCTCCATTGAAGAAATTAACTGTTCCTCGGCTAGAGCTTTTAGGAGCGCTGATACTTTCAAAATTGCTAAAAGCTGTATCTGAATCCCTGAACATTAACTTTAATAAAATTATTCTTTGGTGTGACTCTACCATAGCATTAATTTGGATTATCACAGAACCAAGCATTTTAAAAGTATTTGTAGCCAATTCTTGTTGCTTCAATTCAGCAGCTAGTAAAATCAGAATACTGGCGGCATGTACCAACAAATGAAAATCACGCTGATTTACTTTCACGAGGCGTGAAACCCACAAATCTTTTAAATAACAACTTTTGGTGGCATGGTCCCGATAGGCTCTGTGATTCTCAAAACGCTTGGCCAAATTTAAATATCCCATTAAAAACAAACATACCTGAAATGAAAGAAAGGGCATATACATCACTCATACTCACTAAAACTGACACTTTATTCGACAACTTGTATTACCTATTGTAATAGATTTAAAACTAATTGTAAGTCTATTAAAAATGATAGAACAGTAGGATATTTAACTCACTACGAGATTCAGTGTACTTTGATACAACTGATCAAACTTGCACAATCAGAATCATTTCCATATTCATTAGATCAGTTTAAAAAGCGCCATCCAAGTTTAAATGCTTTTAATCATAAGGTTGATAAAATCTTCCACCCGTTCCATGCTTGTGGTCATAATTGAAGAGATGTACTCGTTTATTCAAACGTGGTTATGAGACGATCGATTTCGACACGTCAAGTGTCATTCTCAAGTCTCGCTACCTAGAAAAACAAAACCGTAAGTCAAATGACACTTATCCAATTATAAACTACTTACAGTCTATTATAAATTACTAAAATAAGACAACATCCGGGGGGCTCACATGGTACAAGTTTTTAGGTTAGGAATACCCTTCGGTCCAAGCCAACTGAAAAATGGCACATCACACACTGAAAAATAACAGTTGTTATAGTTACAAATATTAAATCAAACAAAATACATACAGTAGGCGGTCACGAACCGTGATAAACAGCTAAAAGCGTCTTAAAATTAAAATCTCAAAGGAAACCAAGAATAGACGCACGAAGTCGTAGTCATGTGTCAAACATGAGAAAACAAAAACACAAACAACGACATGAAGCCAGCCGCGGTTACAAAACCAAAATACAAACGATAATTACATAAAATTCAATGTCCAGACGTGTGAAACAAAGCGGCATAAGGGACAGAAGTCAAACAAAACAGTGAAGCGGAATGCGATGAGGACAAATGTAAATAGGGTTACGTCAAGTTGCGTGTGAAGTTAGGCTGTAAAGTAGGTTAGAATGTTCAAATTTTAAATTCTTAAAAGCGGGGGAGGAATGAAATTGGAGCAGGGATTTGGAGTAAACCTAGTATGTGGTCACGTTATACTATAGCTAAATGTCGTATCGAGTCTCACTGTTAAAAAGGTAATTGCCCGGGAAATCGACAATGTTATTAAGGAGGTTCTGATCATCTTTATCTCTGAACTTTTTCTTCTGAATGTGGTAAATCTCTGTGTAGTAAACTTACGTTCGGTATTCACAGTAAAAGCAAGAAGCTCAGAGAAGCCTTCTAATTCTAATCTAAGTCACCCTCCTACAAATATCCGCCAAATTGATATTCGAATATCGACACTCTGCCCGTAATAGTAGTACACTGCGGAGTATCGCCGCTAGATGGCGCCGCACGGCCGCCACCACTCTATTTTAGTTCGAATCAGAGAAGACAGATGGCGCTCGCTGTACGCTGCGGACCGAAAACGAGGTTCGCACCGTATTCGCCGCTCTCCAGCCTCGCTCGCTCTCGGCGCGTACATACACACACGTACGTATTACGTATTATGTACATATTGGACGAGCGAGCGGTGCACTCTTACGATCGCACGCGCATACATAAGAGTATGTCAACGTTATTCATCGCGCCGTCGCGTGCAATATACGTATAAGTATTATTTTTTTGTATCCCTCGGCCTTTTTTTGTTTTGTTTTATTTGCTTCCGAAGGGAAGCTTAGAATTGTCGAAATCGACCACCGATTTTGAAGTTCTACGACGAACACTCCGCACTACAGTTTATTTCCGATTTTTACTTTATCATACGCAGTATGTAAAGTATTGTAATCGTGCCGAAAAAAAAAAAAATAAATTGGGATATTTTTATATTTTGTATGATAAAGATATGTGTCTGGCCACAACAGATTTTTTTTTTTAAATTATACTCTTTCATTAAAAATAGTTGAACGTTACGTACGTGAACGTCGTCTACTTTAGACGCAAAGTATGATCGAAATTTATTATTATTTTAAATTAAGTTTGGATTATACCGTGTGTACAAGAAGTGCGTTATAAGAACATATCCAAATATGTTTGCGTTAGGGCAATTTTATTTTGGAAAGAAGAATCGTGAAAGACTCGTTCATTCTTGATTATATTGCTTATAGGTAGGTAAATCGACTAGAAGAACGATGGGTCGAAAGAAAAATTAAGACTTGATTAATTCGTAACAATTCGATAAAAAGATGGCAACGGCACGCGGTGTTCCCAAGCGGTCACCCATCCAAGTACTGACCGCGCCCGACGTTGCTTAACTTCAGTGATCGGACGAGAACTGGTATTTTCAACGTGGTATGGCCGTTGCCATCAATTTCTCTCGCATCAAGGGCTCATAAACGGACAATCGCCAATATACTAACTACAGAGAGATGTAAGACACGGTGCCCGACCGCGGCGCCACCGGTCTGAGACGGCCAACAAAAAAACAACATTTCATTGTCGTTACTACCAGCGGCAATAAAAAAAAAATTGGGGCAAACAATAAGACACGCACTGCAAAAACAAACAAAGCAACGCTCGGTTCTTTATGATTCTGCTATTCAGACAGATGCACCTCTTATAAATGTCAAACAATGAATGTAAATAAAAACAAACGGCCTCCGTCCGGTCGTCAAAATAGTGATTTAATTTCTATTTTAATTTCATTAGTACACAATTTTTTTTTGTTTTCTTTATCGACTTTTGGATGATAGTCTAGGATCTAGAAACAAATTCTTTTCCAAGGCACGACGTTTATTACATGCAAATTAAAAATGAAGCTGTATGAAAATCTAAACGACAATTAGTATAGAAAGATGAAAAACCCGGCGCCGCCCGCGCCGCTGCTGCGTAACACGACGCTCTTATTAGCATATCCTTTACAGCAAAATCGCAAGGTGACCGAGCCGGACGGGCTCTCGTCAACATACACCGTACAACGAACATGACAATCGCGACGGAATCCGAACAAACGCACCGTCGCGCGCGTCACCGTGCCGAGCTACTCCGGACATGAACGCGCTCGGGCAGCGCTCAGGCTAGCCCTTATTGCGTCACCGTCCGACGGCGGGGGCGCGGACGCCGGCGCCGCCGACTCCCCGACGTCACCGGACGCGTCCGCGAGCGTCCCGCGAACACGCGCGTGCCGAGAACGCCGCGTCCGACACCGAGAAACGGCGAGAACCACCCGGCAGCCGTGGGGATATCGCCGCGGTCGGCGACGCCCCGTATCGCTCGGCGCGGTCCCTTCGCGTCCGCGCCGCTCACGTAGACGCGCGGGACGTCCGTGAAAACGAGCGACGCGACGGCGTCACCCGGCGCGCCCCGAGGGCGTCGCGAAACGCTCGCCGATTTCGGGCAAACGGGTCGCGCTCCGGCGACGGTAAACTTTCGAGCAGCGCGGCATCGCACTGCCGCCAGTTGCGAGCCGCGCGGGCTCGTCGCCCCCGCGCCGCCGTCCTTGCACGACGCGACGACGTCGGCGGCGGGATCTTTACACGCGCGCGTGACGCGCCGCGGCGCCTCGAAGCGAACGGTGCGGACACGAGAGCGGCGACGGGCCGACCGATGGACGGCGCGGTAATTTCTTTGGCGTTCCGGCTTCGGTACGTGCGGACCGTACGAGGACGACGGCACTTAGAAAATTCTCCCATATAATATCATTCGAGTCCCAAATGCGATTGTAGCTGGTTGTGTTTAGTGCGTGCTCCGAAAACATCTACAAGATCAGGCAACCCACGACCCTGGTATAGGCGTGGGCCCTGATTAATTAATAATCAATTTGCCACTCTCGTTGGCAATTGGTTCGCAATATATATTATTTGTTGTTTCTCAACGCGTTTCACACACCGATTCCTGTATTCCCTGGCCACGTTCCACGTGCGCGCGAGGTACCCAGGAATCTGGTATTTCTTTCTTTATTTTCTAATCCGTAAGACGACCTGCAGATTGCTAATTAACGGATACTGTTGTCGTGCCGGCTGCGGTTTTGGCGGCGGTGTAGTCATAAGCGGCACACCGTTTAGCCAACCGCACGCGTGGGCGGTACAGGGTTCCGTGGCTCTCAGCGTAAAGGCGTCTTGCGTCACTCTATCTCCTGCACGTGATCTTGCAATACAGGGATTGTCGAGCTTGCCGGCTGTGAACTGGGACGGAGAAGTCATAAGCGGCTCTCCGTTCCCATCACACGCGTGGGCGGGTTTTTCGCGGCATCCCGCGAGATCACATAGAGGTTTGTTTCGTTTGTCTTAGAGTACCAAGTTTATTTCTTTATTTTCAAGAGTTTTTCTTTATTTTGGTTTCGTTATACAAGAGTATATTTTTGTTTTCCTTTTTCAACGGAGTCGTTATTTTCTTTTCAATATATTGGGGCTTAGTTAAGTTTATTTCCGTTTTGAATCGTCAATATTTAAAATAATATTATCTACAAGTGAAAGTCGAACAGCTGGTGTACTCGTAGAGTTCAACGGGCCGAACACCTGGCCTCGAACCAGTTCTCTGAAACTGGGTCAGCCATAAAGCCGTTTTCCTGTTATTGTATCTTGTCCTGCTTTCGAAACCCGATCCAGGCAAGAAGTTTGTTTATTTCGATTATTTATTTTACTACTTTCTCGCCGGCAAGGAATCCCCCCCTTTTTTGTCCACAATGTCGACGAACGACGACCTTATGGATGAAGAACATGGGTCTACCGACGAGGATGGAAATGAGTCGTACAATTCAGTCTTCGTTTCCACACCGGCTAATAACCCGCAGTACACATCTCGCGTCGCTCAATTTATGAGCACTACAGACGCCGCAGCTAACCCCCTAGAGTTTATGAAGATTTTTCTCGAGGGGTTCGCAAGTCCTTCAAACAAAAAATCGTTATATAAGCTTATCGAAGAAACCTATAAAGATATTGCTTCGCAAAACAACTCGCCTGCCTCTGACGACGATCTAGAGACAGGCAAAAAACGAAAGGGGAAATTCACCCCAAAAGACTCCACCTCAAAAAAGGCAGCTCAGACTGCCAGTAGCAGTCACGCTATCGCTGGCACATCAGGCCTGCAAGCTACCAAGACCAAAGCCGCTCCTCTGAGAGCCAGAAACCTCCAAGATACGCCAAAAAGGCCCGCTACAATAATAAAAAATTCCGCGTCTGATGCCCCTGCTCCCCCTGGACAGCCGGCGGCTGCCGCTCCTCGTGGCGGTAGCATCCCGCCGATTGTTATCAGGGACAAAACAAAGTGGACGGCATTTAGAAAATCTCTTACTGATAAAGGTATCACTTTTAAATCAGCCATTACCACTACGAATGGAATTAAAGTTCTAACCGACTCTATTGAAGAGTACAATAAGGTAATCGATCTCCTCAAAACAACTTCCACCGAGCACCACACTTTTGCTCGGCCCGAGGATCGCGATCTTCATGTCGTCATACGAGGCACGTATCTCGAGATGTCTCTCGACGAAATTAAGGAAGACCTTACTCAACAAGGCTTCCAGCCACTCAAAGTCCTCCGCATGAAGCATCCTCGCACCAAAGCTGAAATGCCTCTTATTCTGGTTTCCGTTAAAAGAGACCAGAAAAATATATACAATATTAAAGACATCTGTGGGGTCATCGTCTCGGTGGAAACACTAAAGAGGACTCCGGGAGTGGGTCAATGTCACCGTTGTCTACTCTTCGGACACGGCTCCACTTTTTGCAACGCAAAGCAGCGTTGCGTCCAATGCGGCGGAGAACACGCAGAGGCGGACTGCGACGCTCCAGCAGACGCTCCCGCTCAATGTTACAATTGCGGAGAAGCTCATAGAGCTAGCTACAGAGGCTGCAAAGCTGCAGTAAAAGCTCGTCCTCGTAAAGCTCCTCTCAGTAATGCAGCTCCCAAGGCGCAACCAGGTAACGAAAACATCCAAAAAACGGTTCCTCCAAAGTCAGTTCCTGGAGCCCGGCCTTCTATGGCCCAAGTCGTGCAACTCGGCAAAAAGCCAACCACAAACAGGGCTCCAATTGGAGACGCCAATCTCGTTGGAGCTATCACCAAACTCACGGAGGTAGCCCACGAGATGCTACAACTGGTCCTCAACATCCAGCAGCTTCTTGCAGGCCATTCTAGTCAAAATATCTAGTCATGTGCCACGTCCCTATACACCTATTCGTTAATTTATTCATATTTTATCTATTTATTTATTTATGATGCCAAACATAAAGAAAGTTAAACCCAGCAAATTGACAATCCTGGCCTGGAATGCCAATGGCCTCCGCCAAAGAATAAGGGAACTTGAGGAATGTGCTATCAGACACGCAGCCGACGTCGTCCTCGTGTCTGAGACGCACCTCAAACCCTGTCATCGCCTAGTAATCCCCAATTACGTATGTTATAGAAACGATCGACTGACAGGTCGTTGCGGTGGCACCGCGCTATACATTAAAAACTCCATCTTGCACGATGAATGTATTACACCAGCCCTCAACCATCTCGAGGCAACGGTGATCAAAGTCCACACCACCATGGGCAGTGTATTGGTAGTCTCTGCGTACAATCCCCCGACCAAACGAACACTGCAATCAGATTTCGATTCCATCTTCGATTCTGATGAACGAGTTCTAATGGCCGGCGACATCAACGCCAAGCATCATAGATGGAATTCGATTAAGACGAACACTAACGGTATTGCACTCAGAGCAATCACCGATCTAAAGGGCATTGTCGTTGACGCTCCCACGACTCCCACTAGATATGGCCAGGAGAACCATACTCCAGATATTCTGGATATTGTTCTCCTCAAAAACATAAATCTGTCAGAGTCGCCAACCGTCCTCACGGAACTGTCGTCTGATCACCTCCCAATCATCTTTAAAATCGGTGATGGAGATAACACCGACCAATACGTCTCCAAACGTACCTCTTGGAAGCAATTCCAAAGCAAATCAAATTATACCCTCTCCGCGATGGAATTTGATTACAATGACATCGATTCGGCTATCGCCAGTCTCGAATCTGGACTCCAGCACGCGTACGAAGCAGCCACAACTACTAAAAACATCTGTATAAAACATGGCGAAATTCCATTCGAGATTGCCATTCTCATCCAGGAGCGTAGGGCGGCGCTCAAAAAATTCAATCGTACCCTATCACCGGCTGATAGAGCCGAGAAAAATCGCCTCTCCGCTCTCGTAAAAAGGGCTCTGCAGGACCACAAAAACCTCCTATGGGAACATAAACTTGAGTCTCTGTCCACCGAAGACAATTCCCTGTGGTCCCTTAGCAGAGTCCTGCGAAAGAGGAGAACCCCAATTGGTGCATTACATCACGAAGGTATCCCTGCTACCACGGATACCGAAAAAGCGGAACTCTTTGCCGCTCGGTTATCCGAACAATTTCACAACGTACTACCCGATGAGCAACAACATCTAGACATCCGTGAAAAACTGCAGCGCGACAAGATCAATGCAGTCGCAATTCCTCTCCCTCCTGCTGACGACGCCGAGATCCAAGGCATTATCAACCGGCTAAAACCCAAAAAGGCTCCCGGAATAGACAACATTTCGAACATGATGTTGAGAAATGTCCCTAAAAAAGGCATCACAATAATTACTTCCATAGCAAACTACATTCTAACCAGCGGCAAGTTTCCAACTTCATGGAAAACAGCCAGCGTGGTTATGATACCAAAGCCCGCGAAGCCTCGAAATAATCCGGGCAGTTACAGGCCTATAAGTCTACTCTCGAGCGTATCAAAGGTGGTTGAACGCGTCATTCTTTCACGTCTCCTCGCAGAATGCATCGACAGAAATCTGATCCCCGACGAGCAGTTCGGCTTCCGGGAAGCTCATGGCACCGAACTTCAACTCCTGCGGATGACGGAAGAGGTCTTCAGCGCCATGGACAGAAAGGAATCCACTCTTGGGGCCTTTCTGGACATGGAGAAGGCTTTCGACTGCGTCTGGCATGGAGGTTTGATTGCCAAATTATTTCACTTTGGGATCAACCCGGCTATAGTACACTTAATCGAGAGTTATCTCACAGATCGTTCGTTCTCGGTGTGCGTGGGAGGCACTAGGTCCTCTATGAAGACCATGAGAGCCGGCGTACCACAAGGCTCTGTCCTATCGCCGACGTTATACACGCTTTTTACGGCGGACATTCCCAAATCGCCCCTTACGTCATTATACTCTTACGCAGATGACACAGCCATCCTTGCAAGCTGTGTCAGCTCACTTCTTGCATCGCGACGGCTCCAAGAGCATCTCTACGCCTTGGAGCAATACTTTACTCGTTGGATATTAACCCCCAACGCCGGAAAATCCCAATATATTAATTTCACGACAAAAAGACACCCAGACACCCACACCATAAGGCTTAACAACGTTGCCCTTCCACTTGCCAACACAGTCAAGTATCTGGGTGTCACTTTCGACCAAAAAATGTCCTGGACACAGCAAATTATTAATGCGGCGAATAAGGGGTCGTCCGTCATCAAAATGACATATCCGCTAGTCCACCGGCATGGTAAATTGTCATTAGCTAACAAAATCCTGCTTTACAAACAGGTAGTTAGGCCAACTATTACTTACGGTTGCATGGCATGGGGTGCAGCCAGCAAAACGCATCTTCATAAACTGGAAGTCATACAGAACAAATTCCTCAGGATTGTCGTGAACGCGCCTCTCAGAATGCGCACTGAGCACATTAGGGAGGAATTGGGCATCTCTACGATTAGAGAATTCATTGCAAAACTGAACACTAAGAGACTCGGCAAAGCCTCCGACCACGGCAATCCTCTGATTGCACAATCGCTCGACTACCTTCCACAGAGACGTACGCTCCGTAATCGACCAAAAACGATACTCTTAAATTAGTAATGAATTTTGTGACAAGTCCCGTTTACACTGCATGTTAATTTATTCAAATACTTTTATCGTTTATTTGGCGTAAGCCAAATTCAGTCAATCTACTCTAGTCATGTGCTCGTTTTATTACCATTGTCTATTTATTTATTTATTCTGATTTTATCAAATTGCTGTTTTATTCTAGTCACTAAATTAGTCAGTAGAAAATCCTCGCGCGGCCATACAACAGGTACTTATGAACCGGTAAACGCTTGGATAGCAAGTGCCCGGTTGGCTCAGTGGGGAAGACGATGGACTTCTGGTCGGGAGGCTCGGGTTCGCTCCCCAACTTGGACGTATTTTTAAAAAAAATTTTTTAAAAATACAGCAAAGACATAAGAAGTTGTTTACGTGAAATATTACGGTCGTTGACCTGCTTTTTGCACTTTTTATAAGTCGAAAATAGAACAGCTAGTCACATTTATTCGTGTCTCAAGACGGGTTGTCTTTACTACGTTGCTCGACAACCTTCCAGGTGGAATGGGGAAAAACATAAAAACACGCTGGTCTATAAATAGCCACCTACAGAGCCACAAAACTCTGTAGCGCGCGTCACAATCCAACATAAATGAATACTTTTCCTATATCAGCCAACGGCTGCAGCTATATTTTAAATTATTTCCTCCTACGCGGCATTTTTGCGTAGATTATCAATCTGCAAGTTGGAGTCTAAAGGCCTTTGGCCTGACTTCTTATCTCGAAACAAAAGTAGGTTACAGGATTCTCCCACAGGTCGTAGATCAAAATCAAAATAAAGCTGGTCACATTACTCGTCTACTCTGGACGGATTTCAACTACGTTGCTTGACAAGTTCCCATTCGGAAGTGGGGAAAACATACGAAACACGCTGGTCTAAAAATAGAAACCTACCGAGCCACAAAACTTTGTAGTGCGCTTTACTAAAATTGCAGATACGATTCCTATAGCAGTCAACGGCTGCAGCTATCTTTTAATTATTCACTCTTCTGCGCGGCATTTTTGCGCAGACTATAATTACGCTAATTGGAGTCTAAAGGCCTCTGGCCTGACTTCTTAACTCAACAACAAAATAGGTTACAGGATTCTCCCATATTGCTACAACTCTCCGCCTGGTTAGCACGCAACGTTAGCACACTTGATTACTTTACTCATCTTATTTTATTACCTGACGACGACGATACGAGATGACCGACGTACAAGCGCAACAGCAGACAGCTGCCTCCCCGGCGGCCGCCGCTCCGGCGAAGAAGGCTGCGGCCGGCTCCGCCGCCGCATCCAAGAAAGAGAAGAATCCGAGATCGAAACCGACGCACCCGCCGACCTCGGACATGGTAAACGGCGCCATCAAGAGCCTGAAAGAGCGCGGCGGTTCGTCGCTGCAGGCGATCAAGAAGTACGTCGCCGCCAACTACAAGGTCGACGCCGAGAAGATGTCTCCCTTCATCAAGCGGTACCTGAAGGCGGCCGTCGCCTCCGGCACTCTCGTCCAGACGAAGGGAAAGGGAGCTTCCGGCTCCTTCAAGCTGGCCGCGTCGACGGCGAAGAAGGCCGACGCCGCCGCCGAGGGCGGCGCCTCGAAGGCCGTCTCCCCGGCGAAGAAGAAAGCGGCGGCAGCCGCGAAGGCCAAGACCGGCGCCAAGAAGACCGCCGCTTCCGCCAAAACGAAGAAGGCGGCGGTAGAGAAGAAGGCGACGACGGCCGCCGCGAAGGCCAAGAAACCGGCTGCCGCGGAGAAGAAGGCGACCGCCGCGTCGAAGGTGGCGAAACCCAAGTCGCCGTCGAAGGCGAAAATGGCGACGAAGGGACCGACCAAGAAGCCCAAAGCGCCGAAGCCGAAAACCGCCAAAAAGGCAGCCGCCACGAAAACGTCGCCGAAGAAAGCCGCCTCCCCGAAGAAGAAATGAGCGCCAGTTGTCCGCGCAGCAGCAGCAGCAACCTCGTCGATCCGTCTACCAGACGCCGCCGCTATCGCACGGCGAAAAATGGCCCTTTTCAGGGCCAACAAAAGCTCCAAAAGAGAACGAATACGAACGTTTCGACGAAATCTAACGAACTAATTCGCTCACTCGGACACTATTCCGTATGGTCCGTTGTGTTTATATTTGATTCTTATTTCTCCTTGTTCTCCCTGTTGTATTCGATTCGGGTTCAACCACTCTCGGGTTGGGTTGTTTTTTGTTTTTTTTTTCTACTCGGGTTGGGTTCGATTCGGGTAGCCTCGCTCGCCGGAAGCGCGCCAAAAAAATCCAGTCTTAACAAATTCATTTAGTTGCCGAAAGCGCGCTTTCGGCGAATGTTATAGAAAAAAAGAAAGATATAAAACAAATTTCGTTCAACATAATGAAAAAAAAAATCATAGTTTTTTTATGTCGTTCTGTTTGTCGGACATTAGCTTAGAAGATACAGCGGAACATAAGAACAAATAAACAAAAAAAATATTTAATCGTACTTTCTACCTGCGGCAATAAAAAAAAAACAATTTAGCCAAACAATAAATCGTTGCGCGTTCGTAGCCAATTAGGTAGGATTCGTAAGACGCGATTGGTATCCCTACTGTCGGCCGGCTAATGACTTTATTGCCGGGCACCGAGCTATTGTCAGCCCTATTGTCTAGAAAATATGAATACGCCCTCACTAAACAATGACAATGAAAAGATAAAAAAATTGTAAAGCGAAACACAGTCTTCTTTCTTTTGTACATAATACTCCACCCGTTCGTTACGACGACGCGATTAGTTCGTTCTACTTCGATAATCGGTATTGGTGGTTCTGAAAAGAACCGGTCGTTCGTGCGCGTGGCGGCTGCATACGTACGTACGGAGCAGCGCGGGGTGATTTAAGCCCTCTCGCCGCGGATGCGCCTCGCCAATTGGATGTCCTTCGGCATAATGGTGACGCGCTTGGCGTGAATAGCGCACAGGTTGGTGTCTTCGAAGAGACCGACCAAGTATGCCTCGCTAGCCTCCTGCAGCGCCATCACGGCGGAGCTCTGGAAGCGGAGGTCGGTCTTGAAGTCCTGCGCGATCTCCCTGACGAGGCGCTGGAAGGGCAACTTCCTGATGAGAAGTTCGGTGCTCTTCTGGTAGCGACGGATCTCGCGGAGAGCGACGGTACCGGGCCTGTAACGATGAGGTTTCTTGACTCCTCCGGTGGCGGGCGCGCTCTTGCGGGCCGCTTTCGTGGCGAGCTGCTTGCGCGGAGCTTTGCCACCGGTGGATTTGCGAGCGGTCTGCTTAGTACGGGCCATCGCGAAAAAAAAAATAGTTTTTTATCACTCGACGATTGAACTAAAGAGCTAACTGACGCGGCGAGCGACTGTCGGCTTGTGCGCCTAGACAGGCCGGCGACCCGTATTTTCACCGTCGGGCGGCGTTCGAGCACGTCGCCCGCCGATAGGTCCGGGAAACTGATCGACGGGCGTGGCCTCCGTGAGCTATAAAAAGCGACCGATTTCGATTTCGGACGGCAGTACAGTCGAACTCGCACGTACGACATTAGCAAAAATGACCGGCAGAGGTAAAGGCGGTAAAGGTGTAGGAAAGGGTGGCGCCAAGCGTCATCGCAAAGTTCTTCGCGATAACATCCAGGGCATCACCAAGCCTGCCATCAGGCGTCTGGCCCGTCGCGGCGGAGTGAAACGTATCTCCGGTCTGATCTACGAGGAGACTCGCGGCGTCCTCAAGGTGTTCCTCGAGAACGTCATCCGCGACGCCGTCACCTACACCGAGCACGCTAAGAGGAAAACCGTCACCGCCATGGACGTCGTATACGCCCTAAAGCGCCAAGGCCGCACCCTGTACGGATTCGGTGGCTAAGCGACGCGACGACGACGACCGCGCTAAAGACATCGCAACGGCACCGTCAACGACCGGTTCTTTTCAGAACCACAAATATTCATATCTAAAGTGAACTACTCGGCAGTCGGCGAACGAACGTTATCATTAATTAACTAATAAGTAGTAGCGACGCACAACGCCGCTAATAGATAAAATATATAATAAAAAAAAAAAAACAGGGAAGAAAAAATATCGAAAAGAAACTTACTTCCGTTAGAAAAGACTAATAGACTATAATACAGTAATAATTAATTTTTTTTAAATTAACTAAATCGCTGTGCAATCTAGGGAAAATCAATTGTCGGTTCTTATTTAGAGACAAAAGTTGCTTTTTTTTGTATTAAATAAGTAATAAATAAATCGCTTCGATAACGGTCCGATATCCCTTCGATTTTTTTGACGTTTTGGCCTTCTTAGGGCATTCTTTGCGCAACTTCGATTATAAAGCGCAAAAAATAGAAGAAATTCATTATCGCGTATCCGTTTATGGCCGTTGTCCGACTGCCAACGGGTGAGCAAAAAATATTTAATCGTTTTAACTTTCTGCGGCAATAAAAAAAAACAATTTAGACAAACAATAGACAACGCACTACAAAAACAAACAAAGCAACGGTCGGTTCTTTATAGTTATGCTATTCAACAGGACGCACTTGTTATAAATGTCAAACAATGAATAGAAATAAAGACAGAACGGGCTTTGTCCGGTCGTCAAAATTACTTCATTTTTTTAAACTATGCGATTAGTTCTCTACTTTTGCGTGATAATCTAGTTTTTTTTTTCAATGCACGTTTATTAAGTGCCTTTTTAACGGCCTATACTGCCCGTGGTAAGTTTCCGTTGCAAATAGACTATCTTTTTTAGTTATGCCCATCAATAATCTCGTTGTGAAAAAAATGAAGCTGTATGAAATGTACGTCAGTCAGCTTGTTCGCTGCGTTATTCGTTCGACTATCTCGAGTAATTGAACTAGCTTGTCACTCTACTGGTATTCGTTTTGTGGCCCTGAGAAGGGCCGTGTCGAGCGCGCCCCAGAAGCGGGAAGCGCGCGAGCGACGCCAACGACGGCGCTTAGGGTTTCTTCTCGGTCTTCTTGGGCAAGAGTACGGCCTGGATGTTCGGCAGGACGCCACCTTGGGCGATCGTCACACCCGACAGGAGCTTGTTCAACTCCTCGTCGTTACGGATGGCGAGCTGCAAGTGTCTCGGGATGATACGGGTCTTCTTGTTATCTCTGGCGGCGTTACCGGCCAACTCGAGCACTTCGGCGGCCAAGTACTCCATGACGGCGGCGAGGTAGACGGGCGCACCGGCGCCGACGCGCTCAGCGTAATTACCTTTGCGGAGGAGTCGGTGAATACGACCTACGGGGAACTGTAATCCTGCCCTACTGGAGCGGGACTTCGCCTTTCCCTTCACTTTTCCGCCTTTGCCGCGTCCTGACATTATGTGCGCGTGGGTAAGTAGTTCGATTAGTAGTAGTTAATCGGTAAGAGGAGCCCGAGCGATTGATTGAATCCCATTAAATATTGTTTTAGGGGAGAGGTCTCTGACCTGTTGTCCCCGAACTTAAATTATCCCCATTGTCGCATGGAGTTGGGTATAGTGTTGTATTCGCTTATGGATACTAATTTGTAATCATGTGCAGCTTACGACATTGACTCATTTCTTTTTTACTTGCGAGAATCATTGCGCTAATAGCGCTTATATGTGTCCTTGTTAAGGTGGGTCGTTTAGGATTACCTTGGGGCGGTTTCTTCTTATCCTTGCTACTGGTGCGTAGTCCAGAGCGTTAGTTACGAGAGTATTTGTGTGTACGCGGGCCTTTTCCAGCTGCTTAGTGTTCGCTTGCGTTATATGATCGCTTATATATGGTAAGTCTGTTTCCCTGTGGAGGAAGGCGTTGCTGGTTTGGAATGGTGCGTTCGTGATAATTCTAAGGAACTTATTCTGGATAACTTGGACCTTGTTAATGTGTGTTTTGGCAGCTGTACCCCAAGAAAGGCAGCCGTATGTGAGGGCTGGGCGGAGTACTTGTTTGTATAGAATGAGTTTGTTACTCATGGATAATTTGCTGCATCGGCTGATCATAGGGTACATCATACCCAAGAATTGTCTGCCCTTTTTGGAGACATTGTTGAGATGCGGGCCCCAGGTCAATTTTTTATCTATTGTTATTCCCAGATAATTTACCTCATCCACGTGTGGGATTGCCTGATTGGCAATATATGTGTCTTCGTTTGTAATATCTTTTTTGTTTGTAAACCGAACGGTGGTGGAGGCAGAATAGGCCACTAGGATTTGCTTCTCGAGAGACAGCAGCTTGGAGTCCAGACTTGTGGCCGTTTCTGGGATGTCAAACTCTGCAAGTTCTTCCTGGAATTTCTTCCAGGAAGTTTTCGATTTTTCAACCCGTATCGGATTTGCGTCGTAGCGTGTTCCCCAGGAAAATAGTATAGGAAGGTGGTCTGACGACAGTTCGTCAGCCACCTCTATTTCATCGCTAATGACAACGTTCTTCACAACCACGACGTCTAGGACGTCGGCGGCGTGGTTAGCTTGATAGGGGATACTGGTCGGTACGATTGGTGCATTTACGACAAGATCTAGGACGCCAGCTATGTTATTGAGGCGGCGTCCGTTTTGGTTGGTAGTCCGCGCATTCCAAGCGAAATGTTTGGCGTTTAAATCTCCTGCCAAGATAAGATTGGCACCGAGCGAACTGAGTGCTAGGAGATCCTCGCGCAAAACAGGCAAGTGGGGGGGATTGTATGCCGCAGCTATTAGCAAACCGCCAACTGTGCTGGTGACACTAATGGCGGTTGCCTCTAGGTTACTCAGGTCGGGAACCAGAACCTCGTAGTGCTCTATGTTTCTCTTAATGAAGATCGCTGTGCCACCTCCTCTATTATGCAACCTGTCGTTGCGGTAGCAATTATAATTGGGGACTGCTGCTCTTCGGAAAGGTTTTAAGTGCGTCTCATTGACAAGTGCAATGTCAATATTGAGACGTGCCAACAACTCCCGGAACTCGGGAAGCTTGCAAGCGAGGCCGTTGGCATTCCAGGCAGCGATGCGCAAGTAGCGTGGTTTCGTTTTGACTATTCTAGGCATTAGAAATTGTTGACAGACTGCGCCAGGTTACTAAACATGGTGGAAAGTGACTTGATTGCCTCTTTGAAGTTGCTGATGGAGGCCGAGAGATCTTGTTGTGATAGAGGTGCCTGTTTGCCAATGCGACCTTTCACAATTTGAGCTAGGTTAGGACGGTTTGCTGCCGATGGGGTCGGGGCAACGTGATGTTGCTTAGCCAACTGTGGAAAATTATTGACGTTTGGGGCCTTGGTTGGGATTTTGTTTGGCTCTGTCGGAGGTTTGCGCACGGGTCTGCTTTTAGGAGCTTTTTTGCAGCCTCTGAAGCTCGCCCTGTGCCCCTCGCCGCAGTTATAGCACACAAGCGGCCCGTTTGGGTCGGCCTTACACAGTCTGGAGTCGTGGGCTCCAGCGCAGTTTTTACAGCGATATTCTGCTGTGCAATTACTGGAACTGTGCCCGAATAGAAGGCAGCGGAAGCACTGCCCAACCTCGGGAGATTTTTTAAGTGCCTCGACGGATATGACAAGGCCGCAGAGATCGGTGATGTTGTAAATATCATTTTTGTCTCTGGGCAGGGTCACGAGGATGAGTGGCATTTCTTCCCTGGTGCGGGGATGTTTCATTCTGATAATTTTCGTAGGCGTGAAGCCCTTTGCTATGAGATCAGACTTTGCTTCTTCGAGGCTAAGCTCGATACAAGCACCGCGTATAACGACGAGGAGGTCTCTTTCCTCTTGGGGGAGAAAAGTATGGTGCTGAGTGGAGGATTCATCCAGCACTTTCAAGATTTTACGGTATTCCACCATGTTCGGTGTGAGGACTCTAATGCCTGATTGGGTAGAAATGGCAGATTTAAAAGAGATGCCGTTGGCCACAAAAGTGGCACGCAGGGCTGTCCATTTCCCTTTCTCCCTAATAACTATAGGGGGTGCGGGGAGGTCATTGCTTTGAGCTGGGGCGGATGGGCCTTGACTTGGCTGAGTTTGCTTGAGAGCAAGCGGTTTGTTTTTCCCTTTATTTTTGGTTTTGGGCGTCGCGACGGCGGGCGTCGCGACGGTGGGCGTCGGGACGCCGGGCGTCGGTAAGGTGGGCGTCGGGACGACAGGCGCCCCGACGACGGGCGCCGCGACGGCAAGCGTCGAGGGACCAGGAGTGGCCGTTTGCAGGGAGACGTCCTGCTTAAGTGCCTTGGCAGATTTAGGGCTGAAGTTGCCCTTCCTCTTTTTACCTTGGCCGGGATCAGAACTGTCGGAATCCGCCTCTGACTCTGACTCCAGTGCAGATGCGGACTCCGATTTCGAGTCAAAGAATTTCAGAGCTTTTCTGCTTTCCGTTAGTATTGTTTCGACATCGAATCTAATCGATAGGCTTTTTATGTACCTGACGACCAGCTCAGTATTGAGCTGGATTAATTCATGCGCCGAACTGTCGGCGGAGGTGTCGGAAGACGTGTGTGTGGCTTCTGGGGACGTAAGGTCGCCCTCCATGTTGCCATCCGTGGGCAGAGTGCCATCGTCTAAGTCCATAAAGTCGATGTTAATTGACTCGTTCGTCCTCGACATAATGGCGGGGACTGCCGAATCAAAAAGTCAACCAGAGACTGGCCGGGGCCAGCTGGTGTGTAACGGGTCCGGGCAGGGCCGCAAAAAGCGGTCAGTGCCCGGCAAATAAACTCGACAGAGTTTGTGTGATGTTTATTCACTGGACGATACAATATAAATATATAAAAATAAAGGAAAATGGCTACGCCGTAATAATAAAAATAAAAAGACTTCGTTAGAATGGTAAAAAATAAAAATACCTTCTTGGTAAATAAAATAATAAATTCTATGTAGGACAAAAAAAAACGGTCCTGACGGGGTTTTTCCCCACTGGATGCCGGGAGAGCACGCCTACCGGAAGAGAGCGTGCCGGTCTCCTACCGTCACGTCCCTATCACACCAGGCGCGCCCGACAATCCTGAGAAAGAGAAAACGTCGCTGAACGAAGGAGGAAGGGTCCTATCGCGTAATTAGCAACGGATCCCTGTACCGCCCACGCGTACGGAAAGCTAGTCGCAGGTTAGCTTGAAGCTAATCGCTGCCGCCCTTCCGTAGCCGGCACGACAAGGAATCCGCTAAACTACTAATCCCGCAGGACGCCTTGCCTCAGAACGCGTCTCTGTGGATCCCGTCCTGCGCACACAGAAACACGTGGCCAGGATTGAGGATCACACAAGAGAGCAAAACACTAGAAGATAGTGTCGTGATGTCCAGGAGGTGCCGGTGCTGAGAAGCACAGGTCACTAACACATATACTGCACTCAAAACTGTACGGGACGTATACGTCCGAGCTCGGCGAAGCATATATCTCGACTCACTGTCTGTGGCTGTGACTGTGTAGCCAAAAATCGGTCTCGGCCGCACTTATATAGGGAGACGGCCGCTCCAATAGCGGCGCTCCGGAGCTACCGAACACGACGCAGCCCGAACTACGGTACGCGATGGGAGGTGCCCGAGGACGGAACCGCACGGACATATAACAAAAAATCGCCCGGCGCCGGTCGTTAGTAGAGTACTCAGCACCTCTAAGCGAACAACATGCCACCGAAAACTAGCGGAAAGGCGGCCAAGAAGGCCAGCAAAGCCCAGAAGAACATCTCGAAAGGCGACAAGAAGAAGAAGCGCAGGAGGAAGGAGAGCTACGCGATCTACATCTACAAGGTGTTGAAGCAGGTACACCCCGACACCGGCATCTCCAGCAAAGCTATGAGCATCATGAATAGCTTCGTGAACGACATCTTCGAGAGGATCGCCGCCGAAGCGAGCCGCCTCGCGCACTACAATAAGCGCTCGACGATCACGAGTCGCGAAATCCAGACGGCCGTTAGGTTGCTTCTCCCCGGAGAGCTCGCCAAGCACGCCGTGAGCGAAGGTACCAAGGCCGTAACCAAGTACACCAGCTCGAAGTAAGTCGCTCGCCAGACGCACACGACGTCGACGCGATGTAACGACCGGTTCTTTTCAGAACAACAAAATAAGATTAGCGAAAGAGCGACAGAGTTAGTACGAGAGATCATTCGAACGAACGCGTACCGCATAAAATATTCCTCTTAACTTACGTACGGTCAGTCATTAATTTGGAAAAGGCCAGGCCTCTTTATTGCGATAATTGGTTTCTAATTCATTACTTCGGACCGGTTTCCCGGCGAAATCTAATTGGGAGAGTGAACATAACGAGTAAATCACAGATTAAAATTAAAACAAGGTAATCTCAAGACATAGAGCAAGCGGAAGGGTTCATCGGCGAGAGAGACCTGACGACACAAATTGGTGTAAATCAAGTGTTCACGTGTTAGTTTTGAGTCGTTATGGCGCCCACACGGTCTACATTAGGTTGAAATATCCGTATTAGGTTTAAATTGTACAAAGTCGACTATCGATGCGAAAATATACTTCAAAACTAAAAGAATTAAACAAGATCTAGCTTGCTACGTAATTCCAAAAATAGTGGATAAAATGCCTACCTTACAAATTGACAAGCATAATTTGAACATACCAAAAAATATACAATTGGCAGATCCTTGCTTTAATGAACCTGGACCAATCGATTTACTAATTGGTGCTGATATGTTTTGGAGTTTAATTTGCGTTGGACAGATCAGCTTAGGCAAAAATAATCCAATACTCCAAAAAAAAAAAAAAAACAAATATGGATGGATAGTTTCAGGTCTAATTAAACTTCCCGATACGGCATTTGTGACTTGTCATCTTGCAACTAAAATTGATAAGTGATCAACTAGAAAAATTTTGGAAAACTGAAGAACTACCTAAAACCAAACCATTGTCACATGAAGAAGAACTTTGCGAAATTATTTTCACAGAAAATACAAAGCGTACTAAAGAAGGACGTTTTATAGTCACACAATTCCATTAAACCACTCTGAGACTTTATTAGGGGACTCGCGTACACAAGCTGAAAGACGTTTCACTCTACTTGAAAGACGATTTAAACAAAATTCTAACTTTAAATCAAGGTACGTAGATTTTATAGAAGAGTATGAATTTCTTGATCATATGACATTAGTAAAAACAGAAAACACATCACGGTGTCTTAAAGGAAGACCGTGTAACTACTAAACTGCGAGTGGTTTTTGATGGTTCATGCCCTACAGATTCTTGTTATTCAATAAATGATCTCCAAATGGTAGGTCCTGTTATACATAACGACCTATTTTCGATACTTTTAAGGTTTCGAAAACATTCTTATGTAATTTCTTCCGATATACAAAAAATCTATCGCCAAGTTTTGATTAATCCATCCCAACGACATGTGCAAACTATTTTATGGCGATCAAGTTCAAAGTTATACATTAAATACAGTCACATATGGGAAAGCAGCTGCATCTTTTCTTGCAATTAGATGTATTCATGAATAAGGAATTCAATGCGAACAAACAACGCCCGAAATTTCGAAAATTATAAAATCTGATTTTTACGTGGACGATCTGTTAAATGGATCCGAAATAATAGCCGATGCCATAAAAGTAGGAAAATCAATAGACACTAAATTAAAAACGGGTTGTTTTGAACTGAGAAAATGGCTCTCTAATGAACCAGCAATAATCAATGGCATTTCAAAGAGTAAAGTTGCTCCATTGAAGAAATTAACTGTTCCTCGTCTAGAGCTTTTAGGAGCGCTGATACTTTCAAAATTGCTAAAAGCTGTATCTGAATCCCTGAACATTAACTTTAATAAAATTATTCTTTGGTGTGACTCTACCATAGCATTAATTTGGATTATCACAGAACCAAGCATTTTAAAAGTATTTGTAGCCAATTCTTGTTGCTTCAATTCAGCAGCTAGTAAAATCAGAATACTGGCGGCATGTACCAACAAATGAAAATCACGCTGATTTACTTTCACGAGGCGTGAAACCCACAAATCTTTTAAATAACAACTTTTGGTGGCATGGTCCCGATAGGCTCTGTGATTCTCAAAACGCTTGGCCAAATTTAAATATCCCATTAAAAACAAACATACCTGAAATGAAAGAAAGGGCATATACATCACTCATACTCACTAAAACTGACACGTTATTCGACAACTTGTATTACCTATTGTAATAGATTTAAAACTAATTGTAAGTCTATTAAAAATGATAGAACAGTAGGATATTTAACTCACTACGAGATTCAGTGTACTTTGATACAACTGATCAAACTTGCACAATCAGAATCATTTCCATATTCATTAGATCAGTTTAAAAAGCGCCATCCTAGTTTAAATGCTTTTAATCATAAGGTTGATAAAATCTTCCACCCGTTCCATGCTTGTGGTCATAATTGAAGAGATGTACTCGTTTATTCAAACGTGGTTATGAGACGATCGATTTCGACACGTCAAGTGTCATTCTCAAGTCTCGCTACCTAGAAAAACAAAACCGTAAGTCAAATGACACTTATCCAATTATAAACTACTTACAGTCTATTATAAATTACTAAAATAAGACAACATCCGGGGGGCTCACATGGTACAAGTTTTTAGGTTAGGAATACCCTTCGGTCCAAGCCAACTGAAAAATGGCACATCACACACTGAAAAATAACAGTTGTTATAGTTACAAATATTAAATCAAACAAAATACATACAGTAGGCGGTCACGAACCGTGATAAACAGCTAAAAGCGTCTTAAAATTAAAATCTCAAAGGAAACCAAGAATAGACGCACGAAGTCGTAGTCATGTGTCAAACATGAGAAAACAAAAACACAAACAACGACATGAAGCCAGCCGCGGTTACAAAACCAAAATACAAACGATAATTACATAAAATTCAATGTCCAGACGTGTGAAACAAAGCGGCATAAGGGACAGAAGTCAAACAAAACAGTGAAGCGGAATGCGATGAGGACAAATGTAAATAGGGTTACGTCAAGTTGCGTGTGAAGTTAGGCTGTAAAGTAGGTTAGAATGTTCAAATTTTAAATTCTTAAAAGCGGGGGAGGAATGAAATTGGAGCAGGGATTTGGAGTAAACCTAGTATGTGGTCACGTTATACTATAGCTAAATGTCGTATCGAGTCTCACTGTTAAAAAGGTAATTGCCCGGGAAATCGACAATGTTATTAAGGAGGTTCTGATCATCTTTATCTCTGAACTTTTTCTTCTGAATGTGGTAAATCTCTGTGTAGTAAACTTACGTTCGGTATTCACAGTAAAAGCAAGAAGCTCAGAGAAGCCTTCTAATTCTAATCTAAGTCACCCTCCTACAAATATCCGCCAAATTGATATTCGAATATCGACACTCTGCCCGTAATAGTAGTACACTGCGGAGTATCGCCGCTAGATGGCGCCGCACGGCCGCCACCACTCTATTTTAGTTCGAATCAGAGAAGACAGATGGCGCTCGCTGTACGCTGCGGACCGAAAACGAGGTTCGCACCGTATTCGCCGCTCTCCAGCCTCGCTCGCTCTCGCGCTTACATACACACACGTACGTATTACGTATTATGTACATATTGGACGAGCGAGCGGTGCACTCTTACGATCGCACGCGCATACATAAGAGTATGTCAACGTTATTCATCGCGCCGTCGCGTGCAATATACGTATAAGTATTATTTTTTTGTATCCCTCGGCCTTTTTTTGTTTTGTTTTATTTGCTTCCGAAGGGAAGCTTAGAATTGTCGAAATCGACCACCGATTTTGAAGTTCTACGACGAACACTCCGCACTACAGTTTATTTCCGATTTTTACTTTATCATACGCAGTATGTAAAGTATTGTAATCGTGCCGAACTCTTTCATTAAAAATAGTTGAACGTTACGTACGTGAACGTCGTCTACTTTAGACGCAAAGTATGATCGAAATTTATTATTATTTTAAATTAAGTTTGGATTATACCGTGTGTACAAGAAGTGCGTTATAAGAACATATCCAAATATGTTTGCGTTAGGGCAATTTTATTTTGGAAAGAAGAATCGTGAAAGACTCGTTCATTCTTGATTATATTGCTTATAGGTAGGTAAATCGACTAGAAGAACGATGGGTCGAAAGAAAAATTAAGACTTGATTAATTCGTAACAATTCGATAAAAAGATGGCAACGGCACGCGGTGTTCCCAAGCGGTCACCCATCCAAGTACTGACCGCGCCCGACGTTGCTTAACTTCAGTGATCGGACGAGAACTGGTATTTTCAACGTGGTATGGCCGTTGCCATCAATTTCTCTCGCATCAAGGGCTCATAAACGGACAATCGCCAATATACTAACTACAGAGAGATGTAAGACACGGTGCCCGACCGCGGCGCCACCGGTCTGAGACGGCCAACAAAAAAACAACATTTCATTGTCGTTACTACCAGCGGCAATAAAAAAAAAATTGGGGCAAACAATAAGACACGCACTGCAAAAACAAACAAAGCAACGCTCGGTTCTTTATGATTCTGCTATTCAGACAGATGCACCTCTTATAAATGTCAAACAATGAATGTAAATAAAAACAAACGGCCTCCGTCCGGTCGTCAAAATAGTGATTTAATTTCTATTTTAATTTCATTAGTACACAATTTTTTTTTGTTTTCTTTATCGACTTTTGGGTGATAGTCTAGGATCTAGAAACAAATTCTTTTCCAAGGCACGACGTTTATTACATGCAAATTAAAAATGAAGCTGTATGAAAATCTAAACGACAATTAGTATAGAAAGATGAAAAACCCGGCGCCGCCCGCGCAGCTGCTGCGTAACACGACGCTCTTATTAGCATATCCTTTTCAGCAAAATCGCAAGGTGACCGGCTCGGACGGGCTCTCGTCAACATACACCGTACAACGAACATGACAATCGCGACGGAATCCGAACAAACGCACCGTCGCGCGCGTCACCGTGCCGAGCTACTCCGGACATGAACGCGCTCGGGCAGCGCTCAGGCTAGCCCTTATTGCGTCACCGTCCGACGGCGGGGGCGCGGACGCCGGCGCCGCCGACTCCCCGACGTCACCGGACGCGTCCGCGAGCGTCCCGCGAACACGCGCGTGCCGAGAACGCCGCGTCCGACACCGAGAAACGGCGAGAACCACCCGGCAGCCGTGGGGATATCGCCGCGGTCGGCGACGCCCCGTATCGCTCGGCGCGGTCCCTTCGCGTCCGCGCCGCTCACGTAGACGCGCGGGACGTCCGTGAAAACGAGCGACGCGACGGCGTCACCCGGCGCGCCCCGAGGGCGTCGCGAAACGCTCGCCGATTTCGGGCAAACGGGTCGCGCTCCGGCGACGGTAAACTTTCGAGCAGCGCGGCATCGCACTGCCGCCAGTTGCGAGCCGCGCGGGCTCGTCGCCCCCGCGCCGCCGTCCTTGCACGACGCGACGACGTCGGCGGCGGGATCTTTGCACGCGCGCGCGACGCGCCGCGGCGCCTCGAAGCGAACGGTGCGGACACGAGAGCGGCGACGGGCCGACCGATGGACGGCGCGGTAATTTCTTTGGCGTTCCGGCTTCGGTACGTGCGGACCGTACGAGGACGACGGCACTTAGAAAATTCTCCCATATTGCTACAACTCTCCGCCTGGTTAGCACGCAACGTTAGCACACTTGATTACTTTACTCATCTTATTTTATTACCTGACGACGACGATACGAGATGACCGACGTACAAGCGCAACAGCAGACAGCTGCCTCCCCGGCGGCCGCCGCTCCGGCGAAGAAGGCTGCGGCCGGCTCCGCCGCCGCATCCAAGAAAGAGAAGAATCCGAGATCGAAACCGACGCACCCGCCGACCTCGGACATGGTAAACGGCGCCATCAAGAGCCTGAAAGAGCGCGGCGGTTCGTCGCTGCAGGCGATCAAGAAGTACGTCGCCGCCAACTACAAGGTCGACGCCGAGAAGATGTCTCCCTTCATCAAGCGGTACCTGAAGGCGGCCGTCGCCTCCGGCACTCTCGTCCAGACGAAGGGAAAGGGAGCTTCCGGCTCCTTCAAGCTGGCCGCGTCGACGGCGAAGAAGGCCGACGCCGCCGCCGAGGGCGGCGCCTCGAAGGCCGTCTCCCCGGCGAAGAAGAAAGCGGCGGCAGCCGCGAAGGCCAAGACCGGCGCCAAGAAGACCGCCGCTTCCGCCAAAACGAAGAAGGCGGCGGTAGAGAAGAAGGCGACGACGGCCGCCGCGAAGGCCAAGAAACCGGCTGCCGCGGAGAAGAAGGCGACCGCCGCGTCGAAGGTGGCGAAACCCAAGTCGCCGTCGAAGGCGAAAAAGGCGACGAAGGGACCGACCAAGAAGCCCAAAGCGCCGAAGCCGAAAACCGCCAAGAAGGCAGCCGCCACGAAAACGTCGCCGAAGAAAGCCGCCTCCCCGAAGAAGAAATGAGCGCCAGTTGTCCGCGCAGCAGCAGCAGCAACCTCGTCGATCCGTCTACCAGACGCCGCCGCTATCGCACGGCGAAAAATGGCCCTTTTCAGGGCCAACAAAAGCTCCAAAAGAGAACGAATACGAACGTTTCGACGAAATCTAACGAACTAATTCGCTCACTCGGACACTATTCCGTATGGTCCGTTGTGTTTATATTTGATTCTTATTTCTCCTTGTTCTCCCTGTTGTATTCGATTCGGGTTCAACCACTCTCGGGTTGGGTTGTTTTTTGTTTTTTTTTTCTACTCGGGTTGGGTTCGGTTCGGGTAGCCTCGCTCGCCGGAAGCGCGCCAAAAAAATCCAGTCTTAACAAATTCATTTAGTTGCCGAAAGCGCGCTTTCGGCGAATGTTATAGAAAAAAAGAAAGATATAAAACAAATTTCGTTCAACATAATGAAAAAAAAAAATCATAGTTTTTTTATGTCGTTCTGTTTGTCGGACATTAGCTTAGAAGATACAGCGGAACATAAGAACAAATAAACAAAAAAATTATTTAATCGTACTTTCTACCTGCGGCAATAAAAAAAAAACAATTTAGCCAAACAATAAATCGTTGCGCGTTCGTAGCCAATTAGGTAGGATTCGTAAGACGCGATTGGTATCCCTACTGTCGGCCGGCTAATGACTTTATTGCCGGGCACCGAGCTATTGTCAGCCCTATTGTCTAGAAAATATGAATACGCCCTCACTAAACAATGACAATGAAAAGATAAAAAAATTGTAAAGCGAAACACAGTCTTCTTTCTTTTGTACATAATACTCCACCCGTTCGTTACGACGACGCGATTAGTTCGTTCTACTTCGATAATCGGTATTGGTGGTTCTGAAAAGAACCGGTCGTTCGTGCGCGTGGCGGCTGCATACGTACGTACGGAGCAGCGCGGGGTGATTTAAGCCCTCTCGCCGCGGATGCGCCTCGCCAATTGGATGTCCTTCGGCATAATGGTGACGCGCTTGGCGTGAATAGCGCACAGGTTGGTGTCTTCGAAGAGACCGACCAAGTATGCCTCGCTAGCCTCCTGCAGCGCCATCACGGCGGAGCTCTGGAAGCGGAGGTCGGTCTTGAAGTCCTGCGCGATCTCCCTGACGAGGCGCTGGAAGGGCAACTTCCTGATGAGAAGTTCGGTGCTCTTCTGGTAGCGACGGATCTCGCGGAGAGCGACGGTACCGGGCCTGTAACGATGAGGTTTCTTGACTCCTCCGGTGGCGGGCGCGCTCTTGCGGGCCGCTTTCGTGGCGAGCTGCTTGCGCGGAGCTTTGCCACCGGTGGATTTGCGAGCGGTCTGCTTAGTACGGGCCATCGCGAAAAAAAAAATAGTTTTTTATCACTCGACGATTGAACTAAAGAGCTAACTGACGCGGCGAGCGACTGTCGGCTTGTGCGCCTAGAGCTGTAACCAATTTGTAGTCTTGATTAGGGGTCAAGCCAGAGGCTTTTGGACACCAATTTACCTATTGTTTCTACGCAAACCATAACCGCGTAGTAGGAAAGTTTGGTAATGTTACTGCAGCAAAATGCTGCTGAAATTAGTGTGGCGAACTACAAAAGTTTTTAATGTCGCTCGTGTTCTATTTTTAGAATACGAGTATCGCACTGCGTTGTTGGTGGATCTATGGACACATGGAATGTCTACACAAGCCAGGTGTCTTTCTCGCACGACCAGTTTCGTTCGTTCGACGACCTTCTGGAGACCAAAAAAATTTCCGCTCGTATTTTTAGATCACAAAAATATTTTGTTGTTATTTTTAGCTTAGAATATGACTAGAGAATTGATTGCATTAATTTCTACCTTAAAACTATTTTAAAAATTTTGCCTCGCCGGGAATCGAACCCGGCCGTACCGTATGCGAGCCAAGCGCATTAAGCATTAAGCATTAACAAAGTTTTATTAAATATCATTAAAAAACAACATGAACAAACATATTTTCGAATAAAAATTTAAAATACGGTGCCTTGCGCCGTGGGCGCTTATCCGAAGTTAACAAATAAAAGAGGAACAAAGTACGTTTTACCCGCCAGTGAGCTAACAGCTTGGCGGGTAAATTATAAGAACAAACGACGATAAAAAACGATAAAACCCGGCCGTACCGTATGCGAGCCAAGCGCGCTACCCACTAGGCCATGCGGGCTGTTGCTTTTAAGAGCTAACTGCGGCTACTTGAAGCGGAAGACTTACACATTGCGAATAAATTAACAAATAGTAATAAATTAACAATTAGTGTAAATGGGACGAAACAATGACTAGAATTACAACAGGATAGTTTTAGGCCTATTCCTGTAGTGACGCCTCTGAGGGCGGTAATCGACACACTCCGATATCAAGGGGTTTTCATGAATATCTGCTTTTTCGAATTTCTTCGTGTTGAGCTTGACAAAGTATTCCTTGATGGTCGGAATGTCAAGCTCATGTCGTATGTCGACGTTTCTCATGCGTCGTGGCGCATTCACGGCGATTCTTAAAAACTTGTTTTGTATGGTTTCTAGCATACGAATATTGGATTTGCTGGCCGCTCCCCACGCCAGGCTACCATATGTTATCATAGGCCTTATGATTTGCTTATACAATAGCATTTTATTGCACAGGGATAGCATGCCGTGGCGGTGGACAAGGGGATATACCATGCCTATAGCCTTGTTACCCTTTTTTGCTGCACTAGTGATGTGTTGTGTCCAAGTCATCCGCTGGTCAAAAATAATGCCTAAATATTTGACCGTAGTAGTGGGCTCTATTTCCACCTGGTCGAGAAAACCCGAATGCATCTCAGGGATGGTTTTGGTGGTAAAATTTATAAGCTGACTCTTCCCCGCATTGGGAGTCAGCTTCCACTTAGCGAAGAACTCGCTGAGGTTGCTTAGATGGGATTGCAACCTCCTGGACGATAACAAAGTACGTACGCAACTGTAGAGGAGGGCAATATCGTCTGCGTACGAATAGGTGGAGACGAGTTCTGAGGTTGGCAGGTCCGCTGTATAAATATTATACAGGGTCGGCGAAAGGACCGAACCCTGCGGTACTCCGTCCCTTATTCCTCTGACGGAGGATTTAGCGTCGTTTATGCAGACGGCAACAGAGCGGTCCGCGAGGTAACTCTCGATAATTTTAATAATTGCCGGGTTAACATCAAAAGCATAAAGTTTTGCTATCAGTCCCCTGTGCCAGACACAATCAAAGGCCCTCTCCATGTCGAGAAAGACACCAAGGGTGGACTCCTTTCTCTCCATGGCGCTGAGAACCTCCTCGGTCATTCGGAGGACCTGGAGTTCTGTACCGTGAGCTTCGCGGAATCCGAATTGTTCGTTTGGTATTAAGTTTTTATCGCAGCATTCTTGTTGTAGGCGGTTAAGGATAATGCGCTCTACAACTTTGGAGACAGAAGAAAGAAGACTGATTGGTCTATAGCTCTTAGGATCGGATTTAAGCTTGTTTGGCTTAGCTATCATGACGACGTTAGCGACCTTCCACTGGGTGGGGTATTGACCGCATGATAGAATATTGTTTGCTATTTGGACAATAGCGGATACGCCCTTTTTTGGCAGATTTCTAAGCATCATGTTGCTAATTGTGTCTGGACCCGGTGCCTTCCTCGGCATAAGGTTGTTAATTATACCCTGAACCTCTGAGTCCTCGACTACAGGAATATTGCGAGGGACCGAGGTTCTGATATTTTGTTCAAGATCGCTTAGTATGTTTGTGTGTACTTGTTCGTTTGGGAGGAGGTTTTCGAACTGCGCGTAGAGAGAGTCTGCAAACAGCTCTGTTTTTTCGGCGTCTGTCGAAGCAGTTACGCCGTTGCTTTTTAGAATGCCGATTTGTGGCCTTTTCTTCCTGATAGCGCCACTGAGGGACCAGAGAGAGTTGTCTTCAGTGGAGAGCGAGGATAGTTTTTTCTCCCAGAGGAGGTTTTTGTGCTCTTTAAGCGCTTTTTGCACGAGATGGTTGAGGCGGTTCTTTTCCACTCTATCGGCAGGAGAAAGGGTCTCTGAAATTTTTTGAGAGCCGCTCTTCTCTCTTGAATGAGAAAGGAGATTTGTAATGGAAGATTGCCCCTTTTGGCAGTGTGCAATTTTTCTATCGTGGAGGCGGCGTACGCGCCGGTAATTGCTTCCTCCAACAGGGAAACAGTTGTTTCGCTGTCGGCGGTCGCAAAGTCCGACGCGGCAAGAAGACTGTCGGCGTTGCAATAAAATTTCTTCCAGTTTGTCTTCCTGGTTTGGTATTCCAGGCTGGTGTCACCGTCACCAACCTGGAAGAAAACGGGCAAGTGGTCAGAAGACATTTCCGCCACGCAGTAAGGAGACTGAGAGAGACTGGTGTTTTTCAAGATGACTATGTCCAGGACATCCGGGGTGTGACGTGCTTGGCCATATCTCGTAGGCTCTGAGGGAGCTTCAACGATGATACCCTTGTTGTCAATAATAGCTTTCAGTGCAATGCCATTTGTGTTGGTTTTGGTTGAATTCCAACTGGGATGTTTGGAGTTCAGGTCTCCAGCCATGAGGACTCTGTCTCCTAGATCAAAAACACTGTCATAGTCTGATAGAAGCGGTCTTTTATCAGGGCGATTGTACGCAGAGACTAACAAAAGATTGCCTGTGCTGGTTTCCACTTTGACGATGGTCGCCTCGAGGTTACTGAGTGCAGGTGTCTGAATTTCGACGTGGCGAATATTATTTTTGACAAAAATAGCTGTGCCACCGCAGCGTGCTGTGAGGCGGTCGTTACGGTAGCAGCAGTAATTTTGGAGTCTGAGACGGTGGCAAGGTTTTGTGTGCGTCTCAGAGACTAGGACGATGTCCACGTCGTGTCTGTTAGCACACTCCTCCAACTCCCCTATCTTACCGATGGCGCTGTTTGCGTTCCAGGCCATGATTTTAAGTTTGCTGGGTTTGATCTTTCTATTTCTGGATACCATTTAAAAAATTAAAGCATGAATAATAAATTAACATAGAAGTGTAAACGGGACGGTACACATGACTAGGAATGACTAGATAGACGGCTGTTACCAGCGAGGAGTTGTTGAATGTTCAGTGCTAACTGAAACATTTCGTGAGCGACCTCGGTGAGCTTCTTAATAGCGCTCACGAGGTTAGCATCCCCTTTAGGGTGAAATGGGGGTGGTTTTGCGGGCACTGATGATGTGCCTTGCTTGACGACCTGTGCCAAACTTCTCGTACCAGGCGCCATTTGAGATGGCTCGCTCCTGACAGTTGGAGGGTTTTGGGTTTCTGTAGCTGATTTAGGTTTTTGTGGGCGAGACTTGGGAACTTTTTTTGCACCCGCGGTAACTTGCTCTGTGGCACTCGCCGCAATTAGCGCATGAGGCTGGTTCTTGCGTGTTCGGGCAGACCTCAAACGCGTGTTCTTGCCCGCAATGGACGCATCTTTGAGTTGCAGTACAATTGCTGGAGCCATGGCCGAATAGGAGGCACCGGTAGCATTGCCCCACGCCTGGGGTTCTTTTCAGTGTCTCCACTGTTATGCAGATGCCGCAGAGGTTTGTGAGGTTGTATATTCTGTTTTGGTCTCTCGAGACAGTGACCAGTAAGAGTGGCATATCCTCTTTGGTCCTGGGATGTTTCATCCTCAGGACCTTGCTAGGCTGGAAGCCTTGAATTATGAGGTCCTCTTTTGCCTCCTCGATAGGAAGCTCAGAGAAAATGCCTCTGATCACAACCTGCAACTCCCTTTGATCGGCGGGAGTGAAGGTGTGATACTGAGTGGGATTATCTTGATCTCTGAGGATCTCTAGAACTTTGTTATAATCGTCAATGGACGACGTAATTATTTTAATGCCTTGTTGTGTTGTAATTGCCGACTTAAATTGGATGCCCTTCGCTGCTAGAGTGCTGCGGAGAGCTGTCCATTTCGTTTTTTCCCGCATGACTAGCGGGGGAATGTTTTTCTCTGCAGAGAGAGTAGAAGGAGTGTGTTGGCTATTTGTTGCATTTTTTGTTGGAAGATTAGCCGGAGCTGTTGCCTTTTTTATATTGGTAGCTCCTACGATGGTAGCTGGTTGCGGTGGCTTTTGGCTCGAAGTGCCAGCGGCCAAGAGGTCTTGCTTACTAGTTTTAAGTGGTTTTGTATTCTTTGGTTGCTTTGTCTTTAGTTTTCGCTTTTGTCCTTGCTCATAGGACTCATCAGAGGATGAGTCGCTAAGTTGGTGGATTTTGACTAAGCGAGTTTTATTTAGATTGCTAATCATTTCATTCACCTGCTTGATTGCATTTGGTGAAGTGAAACTTGCCAAGACTTGGCTGACGAAGTCCAGTGGATTTTTAACCGCCTCTTCGGTGTGACGCAAGCGATCGATTTGACTCGATGCTTGCGCCAGAGCAGAACGAGTTTCCTCGTCGTCCTCCGTATCCATCAAGTCCGGGTTATCCGCGGACATGGTGGTGGAAGAGAAACCAGAAAATTAATTATGTATCTCTACCAGTGTTTATATGCAGAGATATAAATCGAGTGGTAAAATGAAAGTGGTATTGTGGTATGTGACTGGTTTTCAAGCAGTTCGAATAACCTGATTACGGACGGCTAGCGTCCAGATGTTCTAGCTGGCGTATTGGTGTCGATATGTTCGAGCGGAAAAAATTTCCACTCGAAATATTTCGGCCCGGATACGCAGCCACGTGTTGTATGGAGTTGTTTTATTTAATAAATAAATAATAGCACCTCCTGGTGCAAAAGAAACAGAAATTAAATTCCAAAACGGCGAGCGGAGCTTGTCCGAGGACAAACACGGAAAAGAAAACAAATGAAAATAAAATTCGACCTCTACGGAGAAAAAATAAAATGAAAAACTTCTTCAGAAAACAAAAGGAAAATACTCTCGCCCAAAACCGAGATTTGTGGAAAAAGAAAATAATAAATAATTCTGCTCGACGGTCCTAACGGGGTTCTCTCGCGAGATGCCGGAACCGCCCGCGCGCGTGTTGAGAACAACCAGCCGCTTATGACTGATTTTCCCAATCACAGCCGGCACGTCCGACAATCTCGGTGTTGGAGATCCGTTATATGGACTACCTGAGGAAGGCTCCTGATTCACCAACCAGCACGATCGCTTGACCGCCCACGCGTACGGGTGGCTAAACGGTGTGCCGCTTATGACAGCACCGTCGCCAAACCGCAGCCGGCACGACAAGAGATTCGCTAGCGCTGTAGATGGCAGGCAGCCTCACCTCACTTACTCGACACAAATCTCCTGGGTTCCTATACCACGTGGAAAAACTGTGGAAGGAAAGGACCCTCTGGAGATGAACGGTACTAACACTGAACAACTATAAACAAAACACTAAACTGGACAGAAGATGCCCGGAAAGCTGGAGCGAAGTCGAAAGTGACTAACCGTGACCACTGCCACTAGCTAACTGTGTTGTGCGCCTAGAACTAACTTGATGATCATCGAGATGAGAGGCAAGGGTTACCCCTTTCTGCCTCGACTGGATGCGATGTTTGCGCAATCTTGGCAGCGCAATGGAGTTGTGTTGTTGCATTGCATGACGTGTTGCACGTACAGGTGGCAAGAGCAGGAAGGCAGGTTTGGATTTCGTGGAGTAGCTGTTGGAGGATGTATTGTAGGTGCTGGGTTTTCGTAGGACATACAGTGTTGATTATTGGAGGGTGTTTGTTGGCAGTCTGGGAATAGGTGGGTTTGGTAAGATCTTTGTGGGTGGGGCTTGCTGGTTTTGACTGAGTGAGTGGTAATGTGGGCGTGGCTTGTGTCTTCATTGATTGACGGAACTTGGGAGCGGACCGACATCCGCGATACGTTGCTCTGTGTTGACCACCGCAGGCCGCGCACTCGGGAGGCTCGTCCAGCGTGGTACAATGCTCGACGGAATGTCCCTTGGCACAGTGAGGGCATTTCTGGTCTGCGTGGCAATTGGTGGAGGAATGGCCATAGATAAGGCAACGTCGGCATTGTCCTGGGAGGGATGGGCGTTTCAGGTCCTCGATGCTTACTCTCACGCCGCATAGGTCGGAGACGTCGAAGATCTGCTTTTGGTCTCTGGAGATCGAGATAAGAATGAGAGGCATTTCTGCTCTGGTTCTCGGGTGTTTCATCCGGATGACTTTGTTGGGTTTGAACCCACGGGATCTGAGGTCATCTTCCACTTCCTGCAGCGGGAGGTCCAGGTAGGCGCCGCGAACGACGACCTGGAGGTCTCTCTCCCCGACAGGGGTGTAGGTGTGGTGTTGGATATTATTCTCTTTTAGGTATTGTGCCATTGAGTTGAAGTCATCAATAGAGGAGGCATGGACTTTGATTCCATGGAGGGTGCTGTACGCGGAGCTGAAGCTAATGTTCCGTTTGGCAAGGCAGCCACGGACGGCGGACCATTGGGATCTCTCCCTGACCACAATCGGTGGTATATTGCCAGTCATATGGTCGGTGATGGGTTGTGGAGAGAGGACAGGTGCGGTTACTTTTTTTTGTTTAGTAACTTTGGTGGAGATGGAGGCGTTTTTATTTAAGGAAGAACTGGAGGTTGGTGTGTTGTTGGACATTGTTTGCTCAGGAGAGGCAGGAGTTTTGGCAGGAGGGGTTGGGAAGAGGCGCTTGGCAGCAGTGGTTGTAACGTTGTGGCGGTATTCGTTAATTTGTCTTCTTTGACTGGCCAGTATAGGCGGGGTAGAAGGTTGGTCCTGATAGCCGGCGATTTGTTCGAGAATCTTCTGGAGAATCTCACGCAGCTCGATGCACTCCTGCTTGGATGTGCAGTAAATAGCCGCGTAGTTCCTCAGTTCCAGCTCGACGAATTCCGGCGTTAGATAGTACTTGGTAGCGGTGTCTGGCATCGTGGAGCAGTCTCGGATTGGTCGGGATATATACAGGGGATATATACAGGGGGCGTGGCTTGAAATAATAAGAATTCTTGGAAAAATGGAAAATATAACTGGATTCGAAAAGGAAAATAAACTTGATTGAAAAAGGAAAAATAAAGGTACTTCGAAGGTATGCGTAGCTTCTCTCACGAAGAGCCGTCGGGACGCTGGGCCGCTTGTGCTGTCGTTGGAGAAACCAGTCACTCCGGCGAGTGGTCGTGCCAACGAAGCCAACGCGGTGCAATCTCGAAGAGGCAGTAGGTAGAGGAGGTGCGCTGGACTGAACTATACGGCTTAGCTGCTGGCTCGAGACTGTGTGTGTGTGTGCGCCTAGACAGGCCGGCGGTAAAGGTCTAGGAAAGGGTGGCGCCAAGCGTCATCGCAAAGTTCTTCGCGATAACATCCAGGGCATCACCAAGCCTGCCATCAGGCGTCTGGCCCGTCGCGGCGGAGTGAAACGTATCTCCGGTCTGATCTACGAGGAGACTCGTGGCGTCCTCAAGGTGTTCCTCGAGAACGTCATCCGCGACGCCGTCACCTACACCGAGCACGCTAAGAGGAAAACCGTCACCGCCATGGACGTCGTATACGCCCTAAAGCGCCAAGGCCGCACCCTGTACGGATTCGGTGGCTAAGCGACGCGACGACGACGACCGCGCTAAAGACATCGCAACGGCACCGTCAACGACCGGTTCTTTTCAGAACCACAAATATTCATATCTAAAGTGAACTACTCGGCAGTCGGCGAACGAACGTTATCATTAATTAACTAATAAGTAGTAGCGACGCACAACGCCGCTAATAGATAAAATATATAATAAAAAAAAAAAAACAGGGAAGAAAAAATATCGAAAAGAAACTTAGAAAAGACTAATAGACTATAATACAGTAATAATTAATTTTTTTTAAATTAACTAAATCGCTGTGCAATCTAGGGAAAATCAATTGTCGGTTCTTATTTAGAGACAAAAGTTGCTTTTTTTTCTATTAAATAAGTAATAAATAAATCCCTTCGATAACGGTCCGATATCCCTTCGATTTTTTTGACGTTTAGCCTTCTTAGGGCATTCTTTGCGCAACTTCGATTATAAAGCGCAAAAAATAGAAGAAATTCATTATCGCGTATCCGTTTATGGCCGTTGTCCGACTGCCAACGGGTGAGCAAAAAATATTTAATCGTTTTAACTTTCTGCGGCAATAAAAAAAAACAATTTAGACAAACAATAGACAACGCACTACAAAAACAAACAAAGCAACGGTCGGTTCTTTATAGTTATGCTATTCAACAGGACGCACCTGTTATAAATGTCAAACAATGAATAGAAATAAAGACAGAACGGGCTTTGTCCGGTCGTCAAAATTACTTCATTTTTTTAAACTATGCGATTAGTTCTCTACTTTTGCGTGATAATCTAGTTTTTTTTTTCAATGCACGTTTATTAAGTGCCTTTTTAACGGCCTATACTGCCCGTGGTAAGTTTCCGTTGCAAATAGACTATCTTTTTTAGTTATGCCCATCAATAATCTCGTTGTGAAAAAAATGAAGCTGTATGAAATGTACGTCAGTCAGCTTGTTCGCTGCGTTATTCGTTCGACTATCTCGAGTAATTGAACTAGCTTGTCACTCTACTGGTATTCGTTTTGTGGCCCTGAGAAGGGCCGTGTCGAGCGCGCCCCAGAAGCGGGAAGCGCGCGAGCGACGCCAACGACGGCGCTTAGGGTTTCTTCTCGGTCTTCTTGGGCAAGAGTACGGCCTGGATGTTCGGCAGGACGCCACCTTGGGCGATCGTCACACCCGACAGGAGCTTTTTCAACTCCTCGTCGTTACGGATGGCGAGCTGCAAGTGTCTCGGGATGATACGGGTCTTCTTGTTATCTCTGGCGGCGTTACCGGCCAACTCGAGCACTTCGGCGGCCAAGTACTCCATGACGGCGGCGAGGTAGACGGGCGCATCGGCGCCGACGCGCTCAGCGTAATTACCTTTGCGGAGGAGTCGGTGAATACGACCTACGGGGAACTGTAATCCTGCCCTACTGGAGCGGGACTTCGCCTTTCCCTTCACTTTTCCGCCTTTGCCGCGTCCTGACATTATGTGCGCGTGGGTAAGTAGTTCGATTAGTAGTAGTTAATCGGTAAGAGGAGCCCGAGCGACTGTAGCCAAAAATCGGTCTCGGCCGCACTTATATAGGGAGACGGCCGCTCCAATAGAGGCGCTCCGGAGCTACCGAACACGACGCAGCCCGAACTACGGTACGCGATGGGAGGTGCCCGAGGACGGAACCGCACGGACATATAACAAAAAATCGCCCGGCGCCGGTCGCTAGTGGTCACAGAGCAGCCTCCACAGCGACCAGACGTATTCACCGCTCAGCCGACTGTCTACAGCGAGACCTGCCAAGCGTTCTGGCTTTGTTTTGGTACGGCCAGTCACCCTCGACCGGCTCTTCAACAAGGACGCAAGCGACCGTGGTTCGTCTCGACGACATCAGCCTGAAGCGTACGTTCAAGCATCGACCGAATTACCTTTTATTTTCCTTTTATTCCACACAATCAAGTTTTATTTCCATTATTCGAGTACTTTTTCATTTCCATTCCAGAATTCTCATTATTATTTCCCAGCCACGCCCCCTGTAACATACACCCCGACCAATCCCGAGACTGCTCTGGTACCTGCACCGTCAACATGACGACACTACGACACTACAACGTCTGCCCGGACTGGAAGCCGAACCTCACACCATACTCCATCGCCAAAGACCTGCGAGCGTTTTCACACGCTTTTTGTCACACGCAAGCCAAGTGCAATCAAATGCGCGGGATACTCGCGAACGTCGAGAAGACGATCGCTCGTGCCTATGCCCGTCCATCTACGCGACCGCTCTCCATCCGAGAAAGGAAAAAGCTGAACCGTAAAACCCCACAACAAGCCAAAGACAACATCACCGTCAACCTGGCTGAGTTTTTCGGTCAATTTTCCGCCCCTTCCGAGCAACCCAAGACTAACAAAGAAAAATCCCACCAAATTGCTCCTATAACGGTAACCACAACCCAAAAGCCCACTCCGGCCTCTTCCCCCAAACCCACCAAGGAACTACCGACCACCGACATACCACCGATTGTGGTTAGAGATAAACCAAAATGGTACACCGTCCGCGGCGCCCTGGCCAAACTCAACGTCCGGATAAGCTCCGCCTACAGCAGCAGCCACGGTATAAGAGTGCACACACCCACCATTGAGGACTTCAATGCTACGACCCAATACCTCAACACCAACAATATCGAGTACCACACATACACCCCCTACGGGGAGAGAGAGCTTCAGGTAGTTATACGCGGAGTCTACCTGGATCTCCTGGTGGATGATGTAGAGGAAGACCTCAGAACCCAGGGCTTCAGGCCCAGCAAGGTTGTCCGTATGGTCAACCGCAGAACTAAGGCTGAAATGACGCTCATTTTGGTCTCGCTAACCAGAGACCAAAAGAATATCTACAACATCTCCAGCCTATGCGGCGTTAAAGTCACCACGGAGGACCTGAAAAAACCTCCATCTCCAGGACAGTGCCATAGATGCCTCCTTTACGGACACGCCTCCATGAACTGCTATGCTATTCAACGATGCCTTCACTGCAGCAATGACCACCACATTAGCAAATGCAACAACCTGGATGAGCCTGCAAAGTGCGCCATCTGTCATGGAGGACACCGAGCTACTTACAAAGGTTGCCAAAATGCCCCAAAAGCCCGCAGACCCGTCACAACACCAGAGGAATACTCCAGGCAAGATCCCTCGACAACACACTTCCGACACACTCAGGCCACGCCCATTCTTCCATCCTCAAAGACTAGACACGCTAGCCCCGCCCACCAAGACAGTCCTGCTTATACCTTCGCAAAAATTGCCAGTCAACGCCCCCAACAAACACCCAACGTTTACCCAAATCCTCTCCACGTGCAAGATCTTCTCCAAAAACTTATCCAAGAACTTCAAACCAGCCTCCAATTTTTCACCAACAGCTTATCCAACCAATCCTACATCCACGACCTAAACTCTCTATCCAATTGCGCGGTCAAGTTTGCGCAACCATCGCATCAAGTCGAGGCAGAAAGGGGTTACCCTTGCCTCTTACCAAGAACATCATCAAGTTAGGCCGGTCGTTAGTGTTAGTCGTTAGTGAGTCTCAATCTATGCGGCGCCGAGCCCAGACGTGTATGTCCAGTTAGTTCCTCCAGAGTAGTTTGTGTAGTGACCTGTGCTTCTCAGCACCGGTGACTCCTAGACTTCCGCCACCGCACTATCTTCCAGTGCAGCTCTCTTGTGAATCCTCAATCTCGGCCACGTGTTCCTGTGTGCGCGAGACGGGATTCACGGAGACGCTTCCGAGACAAGGTGCCCTGCGGGACCAGCAGTAAGCGAATTCTTTGTCGTGCCGGCTGCGGAAGGGCGGCAGTGCTTAGCTTCAAGCTAGCCTGCGACTAGCTTTCCGCACGCGTGGGCGGTACAAGGATTCGTTGCTGGTTACGCAATAGGGACCTTTCTCCTTCGTCCACCGACGTTTTTTTCCGTGCCAACGAGATTGTCGGGCGCGTCTATTGTGATTGGGACGTGCCAGTAGGTGACTGGTGCGCTCCCGTCCGGTAGGCGTGCTCCCCCGGCATCTCGCGGGAGAATCCCGCAAGGACCGCTATTGTCCTACAGAAATTATTTTATTTTATTTTACCGAGAAGGTTTTTATTTTAATTTATTTTCTTAAGAAGTTCTTTACTTTCGATTTTCGGCAAAGCAGTAATTTTTATTTTTATTTATATTCATTGTGCCGGCTCGTTACACCGAGCTCATGTCGGACCAAAACCAGTCAAAAAATTACGACCTTATGGACATAAATGACGGCGGCATGTACTCTCCTGTCTTGGAGGATGCCCCTACATCTCCCTTCGCCACCGACACCTCTGCTGCCAGCTCAGCGCAGGACGCCAACCAACTCACTCCAGAGTTGGTGATGCAATTCATTAGAGGACTGTCAAATAAAAGCGACTTATTTACTATAATGTCCGTAGCCAAAGAAACGCTGAAAGTTGCCGTTTCTGAGTCGAGTCCTGAGTCGACCTCAGGCTCGGCCTCTAGCGACGGTACTGACTTCACCGATTCCAAAACAAGTAAAAAACGGAAGGGCAAATTCAGCCCGCAAGCAGCAAAGGCACCCAAGCAGGACGCTACTCAGCGTCCTCGCAATCCACCCTCTGGTGACAAAAAAACCAAATCGCGTAAAAATGCATCTATGGAGGCTCAGCCCTCTACCTCCGGTCTTTCGACGCTCCTGCCGTCCCGGCGCCTGGCGCCGCGGCGCCTGTCTTTCCGACGCCTGGCGTCCCGACGCCCGGCGTCCCGACGCCCGGCGTCCCGGCGCCTGGCGTCGCGACGCCCAAAAACAAAAAATCTCCCAACCAAGCTCCAATGGTGCATGCTCCCCCCCCTATCGTCATTAGGGAGGATTGCAAATGGACTGCCCTCCGGGCCAGCATGATAGCGAAAAATATCTCCTTTAAGTCCGCCATCTGCACGCAAAATGGCATTCGCGTTATAACTTCCTCTCTAGAGGATTACAAAAAAGTTCTCGCACTCCTCTCCGAAACAGAAACCCAGCACCACACCTTTCTGCCACAGGAGGAACGCGACCTCCTCGTTGTTATTCGAGGAGCGTGCCTGGGGCTCAGCCTCGAGGACGCATCCGATGACTTGACACAAAAGGGCTTTGCACCCATCAAGCTAGTGCGCATGAAACATCCTCGCTCCAGGCAGGAAATGCCACTAATCCTGGTCACCCTTCCACGGGACCAGAAAGCCATATACAATATGACCGACCTCTGCGGGCTCGTTATCAGTGTCGAGCCGCTAAAGAAATCTCCAGAGGTTGGTCAGTGCTTCCGTTGTCTACTATACGGACACAGCTCATCAAATTGCACTGCGGCCTACGCATGCAAAAACTGCGCCGGAGCCCACGACTCCAGGCTGTGCAAGGCCGCGCCCGACGCTCCACCAAAGTGCTATTTCTGCGGCTTGGAACACAAAGCCAGCTACCGAGGGTGTAAGTTCGCGCCAAAAAGCCGGCCCGTCCCAAAAAACCCTGCAGCAAATAAAACAACTGCCAGTCCTCCACCTCCCAATAGTGCAAAGTCTTTTCCGCAGCTGCCTCAGCAGCAGAAAGCCCCACTACCACGGCCGCCTATTCCCCGTGGTACTATGGCCTAAGCAGTCAAGAAGGGTGCAGCTAACCAGGCGGCGCCCTTCCCTAACCAAGCCCAGCACGACATGGCAGCGGCAATCGCCCAACTGCAGCATGCAATTACCAATATTACCACCATGTTAACAGGCATGGCACAGATCTTCCAATTCCAACAATGACCAGGCACGTTAAATCCAAACCCCGCTACCTGCGTGTCATGGCGTGGAACGCGAACAGTCTTAACAATAAAATGTCAGAATTAAGAGAAATTCTCTCTAGGCTAAAAATAGACGTTGTGCTTATAGGCGAATCACATCTAAAGCCGAGTCATAGGGCCAACGTCGAAAATTATTCTAACTACCGCTCTGACAGATTGCACGGTCGAGGCGGCGGCACGGCAATCTATGTCAAGAAATCAATAGAGCACTGCGAACTGTCCACACCTCCCCTAGAAAACCTAGAGGCAACTTGCGTTCGCATAACGACATCGGTAGGCGATGTCGTTATAGCTTCAGGCTACAATCCTCCTCACAGTGACGTACTTCTCGAAGATATACGCGCTATCAACGAGCTCGGCGCCAGAGTCATTTTGGCCGGCGACCTAAATGCTAAACACACACTATGGAATTCCAACACCATCAATAAAAACGGACGTCTTCTAAACACTATCGCCGACGACTTAGATCTGTTCGTCAAGGCACCACAGAGTCCTACAAGGTACCCTACTCAAGACAACCAGGCACCTGATGTACTCGACGTTGTAGTTGTCAAAAACTTAACAATCGCTCAAGAGGTAGAGGTGATAGACGAGTTGTCGTCAGACCATCTACCAATCATGTTTTCCTGGGGCGCCACCCATGAGGACAACGCCCTCATGATAGAGAAATCCAAAACCTCCTGGCGTAAATTCCAAAGCTGTCTCCAGAGCTTTTCACTTCCCCGGCATGCCGTCAGTATTGAGCAGAAAGTGGTCGCCCTGGAGCGACAAATCCAGGAAGCGTACAGCTCCTCCACCACCACCCGGCTTTTCTCTCCTTCCTCTCGGGATATTCCCCCGGAAATAAGGACTCTAATTCAGGCGCGGCGTAGAGCTATAAAGCAATATAAGCTTACTCTCTCGCCGCAAGACAAAGCCACTAAAAATCGCCTGACCGAACAAGTCCGGGTGGCACTCCAGAACCTCTCCAACAGCAGCTGGCAACTGAAATTGGAGAGCCTGCAGCCAGAGGATGGCCCGCTCTGGTCTCTAAGTAAATCTCTCCGTCGAGGCCGTCCTGGTATAGGCGCTCTCCGCCACCTGGCAATAGAGGCCAACTCCGACGCCGAAAAATGCGAACTCTTTGCAAGCACCTTATTCGAGGTTTTCGACAACACCGCTCCCGACGAACGAAAGCACCTCACTATTCTCCGCCGCCTTGAGCGTGACCGTTTGCGACCGGGAGAAATCATCTCCCCCACCTCCATCGACGAAGTCCGCACGCTGATCGGCGCCCTTAAACGCCGAAAAGCCCCGGGCTTGGACGGTATTACAAATACCATGGCCCAGAGTCTGCCGGAGCCTGTCTTGCACGCCTTGGTTAATATCATAAACGACATTCTCTCCTCGCGCCGCTTTCCAGACGCTTGGAAGAGGGCAAAGATCATCCTGATCCACAAGCCTGGAAAACCAAAAACAGATCCGAACAACTACAGACCCATAAGTCTCCTCCCGACAATGGGAAAAATAGTCGAGCGAGTCATTCTTCTAGAGTCATTCTTCAAGACTTCACGAGCAGTGCGATGCTCTTAACCTCATTCCGCAGGAACAATTCGGCTTCCGTGCCGCCCACGGAACCGAACTGCAACTGCTACGGCTCACAGAACATATCCACGAAGCCCTCGATCGCAGGGAGGTCTCTATCGGAGCCTTCCTCGATATTAAACGCGCGTTCGACACGGTATGGCACGATGGGCTCATCGCCAAGCTATTCAGGCTTCACCTAAACCCTTCCTTGATCGAGCTGGTTCACAGCTATCTCAGCGGCCGTAGCTTCGAGGTGTCGGTTGGAGACGCTCTCTCCAACCCTAGGGAAATCAGGGCCGGCGTCCCACAGGGCTCCGTACTCTCCCCGACGCTGTATACCTTATTCACAGCCGATTTCCCTAAACCCGAGGCTGCGTCTCTGTACGCATACGCTGACGATCTTGCAATACTGGCCAGCTGCAGGTCCGAACTGTTAGCACACAGACGAGCCCAGGCTGCTCTAAATTCTGCCACTAAGTTCTTTTATAAGTGGAAGCTGTGTCCGCATCCAGGGAAGAGCCAGTCGATCATTTTTTCGAATCGTTTTCTTTTAAACCGCCAGCGGCTCTACCTGGACGACGAGCCGATTCCGCAGGTGAGGACTGTCAAATACCTCGGCGTCACTCTGGACGAGCGTCTGACCTGGGGCCCACAGCTGGCTCAGGCGGCCACCAAGGGCTCTCAAGCGTTGGGTATGTTGTACCCGATGATCCGTCGGGGCAGCAGGCTAACGCTTCCCAATAAACTCCTCATATACCGGCAAATCGTGCGGCCCATCATGTCTTACGGAAGTCTTGTCTGGGGCACTGCGGCGGCCTGCCATCTAAACAAGCTGCAGGTCCTGCAAAACAAGTTTTTGCGTATTGCCACCAACGCCCCGTGGCGCGTAAACATGAATGTGGTCCACGAGGAAACCGGAATTGAGAGAGTAATCGATTTTGTCCGCAAGTCTTCCATCAAGCGGCTTGAAAACGCGGAGGGCCACCCAAACCCTTTAGTCGCCGAGGCGTTGAACTATCAGCCTGCCGTTAGGAACCGTAGAAACCGTCCAAGGGCGGTCCTCCTTCCACCACCGGTTCCCTAACAGTAGTTCAAAGCAGTGTTATGTCCTCTGACTCTCTATGCATAGTCGTTTTTATTTATTAATTTATATATCTGTCTATTTATTATAATTCTGTCCACTCCGGGCCTCTAGTCATTATCGTCGCAGCTACAACTGCCGCTTGTATCGTCCATAGTAATATATTTTGTACCAAATTCTGTTATTTATTCAACGCCGTTAAGGCAAGAATTTAAATGTTTGTATCCAACAGGTCCGCTAGCCGAAAGGCTAGTGAACCCGCCTGATGTCCAGCCGGCCGGGGTTCGATCCCCGACGGAAACAAATTTTTAAGTGTTTATTCGTGAGTTATCCGTCCATCAAAGTGGGAAAAATAAAAATCCGATTATCTTAAAACAAAAACAAAAAATGGAAACTTGCCAAGTTCTTTTTAAAATATTTTTTTTTTATTCCTCTAAATGGAAGTATTTTCGCGGCCCCCAGAACGTTTTTTAACGCAAACTGGTCCGGGTCAATAACTTCGGCTTTCGAACCTGAAAGCCGGACCTACCTCAATAAAAATTCAGCCTGCATGGTGTACTACCCACAAGTATATCTCAACGCAAACTCTTTTGCGCGGCTAAGAAGGCGCAACATAAAAGCAAAGGCGAGGCAAAAAGGGTATTCCCTTGCCTCTTATAAAAATGCATCAAGTTAGGCCGGTCGTTAGTAGGCGGGGCTTGATTGCGGACACCTGGAGAGGTGTTTTGAGAAACATTATTAGAGGGGTTACCTAGGGGGTTCTGGGTCTTGGTCTTGGTCTCAGTGCCGAGAGCGCAGCAAGCACTTTATAACATCACGGCTATCTGTGGGATACTGATCTTCGTCGAACCACTGAAGAAGTCTCCAAGTATAAGTCAGTGCCACAGATGTCAGCTTTTCGGACATGGATCCGCTTATTGCAAAGCACTACCAGGATGCAATAGATGCGCTGGCGACCATCTCACGACTGACTGCAAGTCCCCCGACGATGCACCCAATAAGTGCCGCAACTGCGGAGGGAACCACAGAGCGAGCTACCGAGGCTGTCCGCGTACGCCTAAGCAGAAGCGTCTGCCCGCCCCCAACACCCAAACAACCCCCGCATCCAAAGCGCACCCTAGCGCCTCGAACCAGGTCACTACGGCAAAATCTTTTGCCAATTCCGTCATTGGCCACGCCCCCACACTGTCTCAGGCAATAGCCCCGCCTACTCCTACTCCCAGCATGATGCATATCGTCAGCGAACTGCAACAACTAAATGCTAAACTCGTCAGCTTGGCAGCCGAATTCAAAATCATTTGTACCCAACAAAACTTACCTTGTCCTTTTTAAACCTATGTACCTCCAACACTCTTTTTCCTACCTTTTCTCCTCCGTTGTAATAAAATAACCCGTCATGTCCTCACACCAAAATTCCCCTCCATGCTTTTGGAGTCCCGTCATTCCTACCGGGGTTCACAAGTCTAACTTAAACCTCTGATCAACCAAACATCATGTACTTAGACATGTACTTAGGTTCTGGGTCTGGCAGGGAGTGGAGTCGTTGGCGGCATCGGGTGGGTCGATGGTCGACAGAAGAGCGTATTTGTTACGCGTTACCACGATGATGGAAGATGGTGGCGTTTTCCGACGTACCATCTCTCGTTTGCGCTTTTTCTGGAGTTGGAAGTTGTCATCCGAGTCCTGGCGATGGTCGGCGTTCTTCGGTTGGTCCTTATCACCATCCTCACAGTCCATTTCGGATTCGCTGGAGGAATCCGCTGGAAGTTCAGGGAATTCTTCCGAGCTTTGGGGCGTTGACATTTGACTGTCAAACTGACTGCCTGGGCTGTCAGAGTGACAGCTTGAAGGGCCACACTTTCGGTCGATTTTTAAGCGTCCAGGCGCGAAATTGACGGAAACTAACACTAGTTAACACTGAAATGTCAATAAAAGAACGATAATGAACGTGATTTAACAATAAAACTAACAAAATAAGCGAAAAAAGTATGAGAATCGCGGAGCAGAGATAAACACGAGTGACTTGTTGACTTCGTTGCTAGGCGATGGGACGAGAACTGGTATTTTCAACGTGGTATGGCCGTTGCCATCAATTTCTCTCGCATCAAGGGCTCATAAACGGACAATCGCCAATATACTAACTACAGAGAGATGTAAGACACGGTGCCCGACCGCGGCGCCACCGGTCTGAGACGGCCAACAAAAAAACAACATTTCATTGTCGTTACTACCAGCGGCAATACAAAAAAAATTGGGGCAAACAATAAGACACGCACTGCAAAAACAAACAAAGCAACGCTCGGTTCTTTATGATTCTGCTATTCAGACAGATGCACCTCTTATAAATGTCAAACAATGAATGTAAATAAAAACAAACGGCCTCCGTCCGGTCGTCAAAATAGTGATTTAATTTCTATTTTAATTTCATTAGTACACAATTTTTTTTTGTTTTCTTTATCGACTTTTGGGTGATAGTCTAGGATCTAGAAACAAATTCTTTTCCAAGGCACGACGTTTATTACATGCAAATTAAAAATGAAGCTGTATGAAAATCTAAACGACAATTAGTATAGAAAGATGAAAAACCCGGCGCCGCCCGCGCCGCTGCTGCGTAACACGACGCTCTTATTAGCATATCCTTTTCAGCAAAATCGCAAGGTGACCGAGCCGGACGGGCTCTCGTCAACATACACCGTACAACGAACATGACAATCGCGACGGAATCCGAACAAACGCACCGTCGCGCGCGTCACCGTGCCGAGCTACTCCGGACATGAACGCGCTCGGGCAGCGCTCAGGCTAGCCCTTATTGCGTCACCGTCCGACGGCGGGGGCGCGGACGCCGGCGCCGCCGACTCCCCGACGTCACCGGACGCGTCCGCGAGCGTCCCGCGAACACGCGCGTGCCGAGAACGCCGCGTCCGACACCGAGAAACGGCGAGAACCACCCGGCAGCCGTGGGGATATCGCCGCGGTCGGCGACGCCCCGTATCGCTCGGCGCGGTCCTTTCGCGTCCGCGCCGCTCACGTAGACGCGCGGGACGTCCGTGAAAACGAGCGACGCGACGGCGTCACCCGGCGCGCCCCGAGGGCGTCGCGAAACGCTCGCCGATTTCGGGCAAACGGGTCGCGCTCCGGCGACGGTAAACTTTCGAGCAGCGCGGCATCGCACTGCCGCCAGTTGCGAGCCGCGCGGGCTCGTCGCCCCCGCGCCGCCGTCCTTGCACGACGCGACGACGTCGGCGGCGGGATCTTTACACGCGCGCGCGACGCGCCGCGGCGCCTCGAAGCGAACGGTGCGGACACGAGAGCGGCGACGGGCCGACCGATGGACGGCGCGGTAATTTCTTTGGCGTTCCGGCTTCGGTACGTGCGGACCGTACGAGGACGACGGCACTTAGAAAATTCTCCCATATTGCTACAACTCTCACCCTGGTTAGCACGCAACGTTAGCACACTTGATTACTTTACTCATCTTATTTTATTACCTGACGACGACGATACGAGATGACCGACGTACAAGCGCAACAGCAGACAGCTGCCTCCCCGGCGGCCGCCGCTCCGGCGAAGAAGGCTGCGGCCGGCTCCGCCGCCGCATCCAAGAAAGAGAAGAATCCGAGATCGAAACCGACGCACCCGCCGACCTCGGACATGGTAAACGGCGCCATCAAGAGCCTGAAAGAGCGCGGCGGTTCGTCGCTGCAGGCGATCAAGAAGTACGTCGCCGCCAACTACAAGGTCGACGCCGAGAAGATGTCTCCCTTCATCAAGCGGTACCTGAAGGCGGCCGTCGCCTCCGGCACTCTCGTCCAGACGAAGGGAAAGGGAGCTTCCGGCTCCTTCAAGCTGGCCGCGTCGACGGCGAAGAAGGCCGACGCCGCCGCCGAGGGCGGCGCCTCGAAGGCCGTCTCCCCGGCGAAGAAGAAAGCGGCGGCAGCCGCGAAGGCCAAGACCGGCGCCAAGAAGACCGCCGCTTCCGCCAAAACGAAGAAGGCGGCGGTAGAGAAGAAGGCGACGACGGCCGCCGCGAAGGCCAAGAAACCGGCTGCCGCGGAGAAGAAGGCGACCGCCGCGTCGAAGGTGGCGAAACCCAAGTCGCCGTCGAAGGCGAAAAAGGCGACGAAGGGACCGACCAAGAAGCCCAAAGCGCCGAAGCCGAAAACCGCCAAGAAGGCAGCCGCCACGAAAACGTCGCCGAAGAAAGCCGCCTCCCCGAAGAAGAAATGAGCGCCAGTTGTCCGCGCAGCAGCAGCAGCAACCTCGTCGATCCGTCTACCAGACGCCGCCGCTATCGCACGGCGAAAAATGGCCCTTTTCAGGGCCAACAAAAGCTCCAAAAGAGAACGAATACGAACGTTTCGACGAAATCTAACGAACTAATTCGCTCACTCGGACACTATTCCGTATGGTCCGTTGTGTTTATATTTGATTCTTATTTCTCCTTGTTCTCCCTGTTGTATTCGATTCGGGTTCAACCACTCTCGGGTTGGGTTGTTTTTTGTTTTTTTTTCTACTCGGGTTGGGTTCGGTTCGGGTAGCCTCGCTCGCCGGAAGCGCGCCAAAAAAATCCAGTCTTAACAAATTCATTTAGTTGCCGAAAGCGCGCTTTCGGCGAATGTTATAGAAAAAAAGAAAGATATAAAACAAATTTCGTTCAACATAATGAAAAAAAAAAAATCATAGTTTTTTTATGTCGTTCTGTTTGTCGGACATTAGCTTAGAAGATACAGCGGAACATAAGAACAAATAAACAAAAACATTATTTAATCGTACTTTCTACCTGCGGCAATAAAAAAAAAACAATTTTGCCAAACAATAAATCGTTGCGCGTTCGTAGCCAATTAGGTAGGATTCGTAAGACGCGATTGGTATCCCTACTGTCGGCCGGCTAATGACTTTATTGCCGGGCACCGAGCTACTGTCAGCCCTATTGTCTAGAAAATATGAATACGCCCTCACTAAACAATGACAATGAAAAGATAAAAAAATTGTAAAGCGAAACACAGTCTTCTTTCTTTTGTACATAATACTCCACCCGTTCGTTACGACGACGCGATTAGTTCGTTCTACTTCGATAATCGGTATTGGTGGTTCTGAAAAGAACCGGTCGTTCGTGCGCGTGGCGGCTGCATGCGTACGTACGGAGCAGCGCGGGGTGATTTAAGCCCTCTCGCCGCGGATGCGCCTCGCCAATTGGATGTCCTTCGGCATAATGGTGACGCGCTTGGCGTGAATAGCGCACAGGTTGGTGTCTTCGAAGAGACCGACCAAGTATGCCTCGCTAGCCTCCTGCAGCGCCATCACGGCGGAGCTCTGGAAGCGGAGGTCGGTCTTGAAGTCCTGCGCGATCTCCCTGACGAGGCGCTGGAAGGGCAACTTCCTGATGAGAAGTTCGGTGCTCTTCTGGTAGCGACGGATCTCGCGGAGAGCGACGGTACCGGGCCTGTAACGATGAGGTTTCTTGACTCCTCCGGTGGCGGGCGCGCTCTTGCGGGCCGCTTTCGTGGCGAGCTGCTTGCGCGGAGCTTTGCCACCGGTGGATTTGCGAGCGGTCTGCTTAGTACGGGCCATCGCGAAAAAAAAAATAGTTTTTTATCACTCGACGATTGAACTAAAGAGCTAACTGACGCGGCGAGCGACTGTCGGCTTGTGCGCCTAGACAGGCCGGCGACCCGTATTTTCACCGTCGGGCGGCGTTCGAGCACGTCGCCCGCCGATAGGTCCGGGAAACTGATCGACGGGCGTGGCCTCCGTGAGCTATAAAAAGCGACCGATTTCGATTTCGGACGGCAGTACAGTCGAACTCGCACGTACGACATTAGCAAAAATGACCGGCAGAGGTAAAGGCGGTAAAGGTCTAGGAAAGGGTGGCGCCAAGCGTCATCGCAAAGTTCTTCGCGATAACATCCAGGGCATCACCAAGCCTGCCATCAGGCGTCTGGCCCGTCGCGGCGGAGTGAAACGTATCTCCGGTCTGATCTACGAGTAGACTCGCGGCGTCCTCAATGTGTTCCTCGAGAACGTCATCCGCGACGCCGTCACCTACACCGAGCACGCTAAGAGGAAAACCGTCACCGCCATGGACGTCGTATACGCCCTAAAGCGCCAAGGCCGCACCCTGTACGGATTCGGTGGCTAAGCGACGCGACGACGACGACCGCGCTAAAGACATCGCAACGGCACCGTCAACGACCGGTTCTTTTCAGAACCACAAATATTCATATCTAAAGTGAACTACTCGGCAGTCGGCGAACGAACGTTATCATTAATTAACTAATAAGTAGTAGCGACGCACAACGCCGCTAATAGATAAAATATATAATAAAAAAAAAAAAACAGGGAAGAAAAAATATCGAAAAGAAACTTACTTCCGTTAGAAAAGACTAATAGACTATAATACAGTAATAATAATTTTTTTTTAAATTAACTAAATCGCTGTGCAATCTAGGGAAAATCAATTGTCGGTTCTTATTTAGAGACAAAAGTTGCTTTTTTTTCTATTAAATAAGTAATAAATAAATCCCTTCGATAACGGTCCGATATCCCTTCGATTTTTTTGACGTTTTGGCCTTCTTAGGGCATTCTTTGCGCAACTTCGATTATAAAGCGCAAAAAATAGAAGAAATTCATTATCGCGTATCCGTTTATGGCCGTTGTCCGACTGCCAACGGGTGAGCAAAAAATATTTAATCGTTTTAACTTTCTGCGGCAATAAAAAAAAAACAATTTAGACAAACAATAGACAACGCACTACAAAAACAAACAAAGCAACGGTCGGTTCTTTATAGTTATGCTATTCAACAGGACGCACCTGTTATAAATGTCAAACAATGAATAGAAATAAAGACAGAACGGGCTTTGTCCGGTCGTCAAAATTACTTCATTTTTTTAAACTATGCGATTAGTTCTCTACTTTTGCGTGATAATCTAGTTTTTTTTTTCAATGCACGCATATTAAGTGCCTTTTTAACGGCCTATACTGCCCGTGGTAAGTTTCCGTTGCAAATAGACTATCTTTTTTAGTTATGCCCATCAATAATCTCGTTATGAAAAAAATGAAGCTGTATGAAATGTACGTCAGTCAGCTTGTTCGCTGCGTTGTTCGTTCGACTATCTCGAGTAATTGAACTAGCTTGTCACTCTACTGGTATTCGTTTTGTGGCCCTGAGAAGGGCCGTGTCGAGCGCGCCCCAGAAGCGGGAAGCGCGCGAGCGACGCCAACGACGGCGCTTAGGGTTTCTTCTCGGTCTTCTTGGGCAAGAGTACGGCCTGGATGTTCGGCAGGACGCCACCTTGGGCGATCGTCACACCCGACAGGAGCTTGTTCAACTCCTCGTCGTTACGGATGGCGAGCTGCAAGTGTCTCGGGATGATACGGGTCTTCTTGTTATCTCTGGCGGCGTTACCGGCCAACTCGAGCACTTCGGCGGCCAAGTACTCCATGACGGCGGCGAGGTAGACGGGCGCACCGGCGCCGACGCGCTCAGCGTAATTACCTTTGCGGAGGAGTCGGTGAATACGACCTATGGGGAACTGTAATCCTGCCCTACTGGAGCGGGACTTCGCCTTTCCCTTCACTTTTCCGCCTTTGCCGCGTCCTGACATTATGTGCGCGTGGGTAAGTAGTTCGATTAGTAGTAGTTAATCGGTAAGAGGAGCCCGAGCGACTGTAGCCAAAAATCGGTCTCGGCCGCACTTATATAGGGAGACGGCCGCTCCAATAGCGGCGCTCCGGAGCTACCGAACACGACGCAGCCCGAACTACGGTACGCGATGGGAGGTGCCCGAGGACGGAACCGCACGGACATATAACAAAAAATCGCCCGGCGCCGGTCGTTAGTAGAGTACTCAGCACCTCTAAGCGAACAACATGCCACCGAAAACTAGCGGAAAGGCGGCCAAGAAGGCCGGCAAAGCCCAGAAGAACATCTCGAAAGGCGACAAGAAGAAGAAGCGCAGGAGGAAGGAGAGCTACGCGATCTACATCTACAAGGTGTTGAAGCAGGTACACCCCGACACCGGCATCTCCAGCAAAGCTATGAGCATCATGAATAGCTTCGTGAACGACATCTTCGAGAGGATCGCCGCCGAAGCGAGCCGCCTCGCGCACTACAACAAGCGCTCGACGATCACGAGTCGCGAAATCCAGACGGCCGTTAGGTTGCTTCTCCCCGGAGAGCTCGCCAAGCACGCCGTGAGCGAAGGTACCAAGGCCGTAACCAAGTACACCAGCTCGAAGTAAGTCGCTCGCCAGACGCACACGACGTCGACGCGATGTAACGACCGGTTCTTTTCAGAACCACAAAATAAGATTAGCGAAAGAGCGACAGAGTTAGTACGAGAGATCATTCGAACGAACGCGTACCGCATAAAATATTCCTCTTAACTTACGTACGGTCAGTCATTAATTTGGAAAAGGCCAGGCCTCTTTATTGCGATAATTGGTTTCTAATTCATTACTTCGGACCGGTTTCCCGGCGAAATCTAATTGGGAGAGTGAACATAACGAGTAAATCACAGATTAAAATTAAAACAAGGTAATCTCAAGACATAGAGCAAGCGGAAGGGTTCATCGGCGAGAGAGACCTGACGACACAAATTGGTGTAAATCAAGTGTTCACGTGTTAGTTTTGAGTCGTTATGGCGCCCACACGGTCTACATTAGGTTGAAATATCCGTATTAGGTTTAAATTGTACAAAGTCGACTATCGATGCGAAAATATACTTAAAAACTAAAAGAATTAAACAAGATCTAGCTTGCTACGTAATTCCAAAAATAGTGGATAAAATGCCTACCTTACAAATTGACAAGCATAATTTGAACATACCAAAAAATATACAATTGGCAGATCCTTGCTTTAATGAACCTGGACCAATCGATTTACTAATTGGTGCTGATATGTTTTGGAGTTTAATTTGCGTTGGACAGATCAGCTTAGGCAAAAATAATCCAATACTCCAAAAAAAAAAAAAAAAAACAAATATGGATGGATAGTTTCAGGTCTAATTAAACTTCCCGATACGGCATTTGTGACTTGTCATCTTGCAACTAAAATTGATAAGTGATCAACTAGAAAAATTTTGGAAAACTGAAGAACTACCTAAAACCAAACCATTGTCACATGAAGAAGAACTTTGCGAAATTATTTTCACAGAAAATACAAAGCGTACTAAAGAAGGACGTTTTATAATCACACAATTCCATTAAACCACTCTGAGACTTTATTAGGGGATTCGCGTACACAAGCTGAAAGACGTTTCACTCTACTTGAAAGACGATTTAAACAAAATTCTAACTTTAAATCAAGGTACGTAGATTTTATAGAAGAGTATGAATTTCTTGATCATATGACATTAGTAAAAACAGAAAACACATCACGGTGTCTTAAAGGAAGACCGTGTAACTACTAAACTGCGAGTGGTTTTTGATGGTTCATGCCCTACAGATTCTTGTTATTCAATAAATGATCTCCAAATGGTAGGTCCTGTTATACATAACGACCTATTTTCGATACTTTTAAGGTTTCGAAAACATTCTTATGTAATTTCTTCCGATATACAAAAAATCTATCGCCAAGTTTTGATTAATCCATCCCAACGACATTTGCAAACTATTTTATGGCGATCAAGTTCAAAGTTATACATTAAATACAGTCACATATGGGAAAGCAGCTGCATCTTTTCTTGCAATTAGATGTATTCATGAATAAGGAATTCAATGCGAACAAACAACGCCCGAAATTTCGAAAATTATAAAATCTGATTTTTACGTGGACGATCTGTTAAATGGATCCGAAATAATAGCCGATGCCATAAAAGTAGGAAAATCAATAGACACTAAATTAAAAACGGGTTGTTTTGAACTGAGAAAATGGCTCTCTAATGAACCAGCAATAATCAATGGCATTTCAAAGAGTAAAGTTGCTCCATTGAAGAAATTAACTGTTCCTCGTCTAGAGCTTTTAGGAGCGCTGATACTTTCAAAATTGCTAAAAGCTGTATCTGAATCCCTGAACATTAACTTTAATAAAATTATTCTTTGGTGTGACTCTACCATAGCATTAATTTGGATTATCACAGAACCAAGCATTTTAAAAGTATTTGTAGCCAATTCTTGTTGCTTCAATTCAGCAGCTAGTAAAATCAGAATACTGGCGGCATGTACCAACAAATGAAAATCACGCTGATTTACTTTCACGAGGCGTGAAACCCACAAATCTTTTAAATAACAACTTTTGGTGGCATGGTCCCGATAGGCTCTGTGATTCTCAAAACGCTTGGCCAAATTTAAATATCCCATTAAAAACAAACATACCTGAAATGAAAGAAAGGGCATATACATCACTCATACTCACTAAAACTGACACGTTATTCGACAACTTGTATTACCTATTGTAATAGATTTAAAACTAATTGTAAGTCTATTAAAAATGATAGAACAGTAGGATATTTAACTCACTACGAGATTCAGTGTACTTTGATACAACTGATCAAACTTGCACAATCAGAATGATTTCCATATTCATTAGATCAGTTTAAAAAGCGCCATCCTAGTTTAAATGCTTTTAATCATAAGGTTGATAAAATCTTCCACCCGTTCCATGCTTGTGGTCATAATTGAAGAGATGTACTCGTTTATTCAAACGTGGTTATGAGACGATCGATTTCGACACGTCAAGTGTCATTCTCAAGTCTCGCTACCTAGAAAAACAAAACCGTAAGTCAAATGACACTTATCCAATTATAAACTACTTACAGTCTATTATAAATTACTAAAATAAGACAACATCCGGGGGGCTCACATGGTACAAGTTTTTAGGTTAGGAATACCCTTCGGTCCAAGCCAACTGAAAAATGGCACATCACACACTGAAAAATAACAGTTGTTATAGTTACAAATATTAAATCAAACAAAATACATACAGTAGGCGGTCACGAACCGTGATAAACAGCTAAAAGCGTCTTCAAATTAAAATCTCAAAGGAAACCAAGAATAGACGCACGAAGTCGTAGTCATGTGTCAAACATGAGAAAACAAAAACACAAACAACGACATGAAGCCAGCCGCGGTTACAAAACCAAAATACAAACGATAATTACATAAAATTCAATGTCCAGACGTGTGAAACAAAGCGGCATAAGGGACAGAAGTCAAACAAAACAGTGAAGCGGAATGCGATGAGGACAAATGTAAATAGGGTTACGTCAAGTTGCGTGTGAAGTTAGGCTGTAAAGTAGGTTAGAATGTTCAAATTTTAAATTCTTAAAAGCGGGGGAGGAATGAAATTGGAGCAGGGATTTGGAGTAAACCTAGTATGTGGTCACGTTATACTATAGCTAAATGTCGTATCGAGTCTCACTGTTAAAAAGGTAATTGCCCGGGAAATCGACAATGTTATTAAGGAGGTTCTGATCATCTTTATCTCTGAACTTTTTCTTCTGAATGTGGTAAATCTCTGTGTAGTAAACTTACGTTCGGTATTCACAGTAAAAGCAAGAAGCTCAGAGAAGCCTTCTAATTCTAATCTAAGTCACCCTCCTACAAATATCCGCCAAATTGATATTCGAATATCGACACTCTGCCCGTAATAGTAGTACACTGCGGAGTATCGCCGCTAGATGGCGCCGCACGGCCGCCACCACTCTATTTTAGTTCGAATCAGAGAAGACAGATGGCGCTCGCTGTACGCTGCGGACCGAAAACGAGGTTCGCACCGTATTCGCCGCTCTCCAGCCTCGCTCGCTCTCGGCGCGTACATACACACACGTACGTATTACGTATTATGTACATATTGGACGAGCGAGCGGTGCACTCTTACGATCGCACGCGCATACATAAGAGTATGTCAACGTTATTCATCGCGCCGTCGCGTGCAATATACGTATAAGTATTATTTTTTTGTATCCCTCGGCCTTTTTTTGTTTTGTTTTATTTGCTTCCGAAGGGAAGCTTAGAATTGTCGAAATCGACCACCGATTTTGAAGTTCTACGACGAACACTCCGCACTACAGTTTATTTCCGATTTTTACTTTATCATACGCAGTATGTAAAGTATTGTAATCGTGCCGAAAAAAAAAAAATAAATTGGGATATTTTTATATTTTGTATGATATAAAGATATGTGTCTGGCCACAACAGATTTTTTTTTTTAAATTATACTCTTTCATTAAAAATAGTTGAACGTTACGTACGTGAACGTCGTCTACTTTAGACGCAAAGTATGATCGAAATTTATTATTATTTTAAATTAAGTTTGGATTATACCGTGTGTATAAGAAGTGCGTTATAAGAACATATCCAAATATGTTTGCGTTAGGGCAATTTTATTTTGGAAAGAAGAATCGTGAAAGACTCGTTCATTCTTGATTATATTGCTTATAGGTAGGTAAATCGACTAGAAGAACGATGGGTCGAAAGAAAAGTTAAGACTTGATTAATTCGTAACAATTCGATAAAAAGATGGCAACGGCACGCGGTGTTCCCAAGCGGTCACCCATCCAAGTACTGACCGCGCCCGACGTTGCTTAACTTCAGTGATCGGACGAGAACTTTTTTTTATTCATAAATTCTTTATTTAACGTGTTTAAATTGTCACAAAACGTATATACAACATTAGAAAACTACAATCCTAGGCCGTATTGGCTTTTCTGCAGTAATAAAAATTTATATGAAACATTGTCGTCATTAAAGAATTAAAAACATTATGAGATGTTTTGAATAAAGCTAACGTGTGAACTGTATGTGGGTGCGTGTGTGTGTGTGTGTGTGTGTGTGTGTATGTGTGTGTATGTGCTTGTTAAAAAGAACTTAGAATTATATACATGGGCGACACAATCATCGGCACTGGTTTAGGTAGGCGCACATTGACGCACGCAACTTTCGCCGCTACTCAGGCCTCTGGCTCCGCCTCTTCGCCGACATTGTCGTCATCGTCGTCGTCGTCATCGTCGTTGCTGACCACGCCCACATCGTCGTCTGCATCTGAAACCCCGTCATTTTCACCCCTGTCGTTATTATCTTGAATGTCATCAATGTCATCATCATTTTCAGGCTCGAAGGCATATCGATGCTTGCCTTCAAGCCTGTTTCTGGTAATGCCATTTATCAGCATATTGTCATGCGTTTTTGTTTTAACGTAAAATTTGGATAAGTCCCTTGCTATAATGTCCGAGATATATTCGACACCAGAATTTTCGTGTAACCATTCGATCCGAGAGTATCTGTCCCCGTTCAGTATAATACGAAGAATTTTGTTTTGGCTTTTCTGAATTTTTTCAAGGTGAGTAATGGCCGAACTTCCCCAAATCGCCGCTCCATACGTCATACCCGCTCTTATTATTGTCTTGAAGAGAAGTATTTTGTTCTTCTTGTTTAAGAGACTGTTTCTATTTAAGAGCGGGTAGAGTATTTTAATTTTGCCCGCCGTCTTTTGAGTGGTTTTTTCTATATGCTGCCTAAAAGTCAACCGTTTGTCCAAAGTTATCCCCAGGTACTTAATTTCGTTTCGAAATGGTATTTTTTCTCCCCGTAAAGTCAAATTTCTGTTAATTTTGATATCTTGATTTCTTTTTGTGAAAATTATAACTTCTGATTTTGTTGGGTTTGGCCGAATTTTCCATTTTTTATAATAAATGTCTAAAATGTGTAGATGAACCTGTAAATTTAGGGTTGCTAGTAGGGGATCTGGGGATGAAGAATATATAGCAGTATCGTCTGCGTATAGAGCCAGTTTATTTTGCGGCAACTTCGGCACATCGTACATGTACAGGGAGAATAGTAACGGAGAAAGTATAGCGCCTTGTGGAACACCAAACTCGGCCGAGCGGGCAGAGGATACTTCAGTACCCACTCTTACCTGCAGCATTCTGCCGCTAAAGTAGTTCTGAAGTAGGTGTATTAGGTAAGGTGGGTACTTCAGATGGATTAGTTTAAACAGTAATCCCGTTGGCCACACTCTATCGTATGCCCGCTCGATATCCAGCGTGACCATCGCTGTATGCCTTCTGGTGTTCAGTTTCTCCGTTACGTCTGCACAGATTCTCGCCACTTGGTGGATGGTGTTGTGGCCGGGCTTGAATCCGAACTGCTCCGGCGGTAGCGTGCTCTCTTCTTCTGTGAAGGCCATTAGGCGTTCGTTGATAACCTTCTCAGTTATCTTTGAGAGCACGCTAAGCAGAGCTATCGGTCTATAAGACGCGGCAGCAGTTGGATCTTTGCCCGGCTTTTGAATGGGTACTACCAGTGCCCTCTTCCACCGCTCTGGGAAATGTTGGAGCCTAAGAACTGCCCTTACCGTGTGCATAATTTGCACAAGTGCCTTTCTCGGCAAATTCTTCAGCATCTTGTTGGTCACCTGATCGACTCCGGGACTCTTTCTGGGATTGAAAGATTTTATGATATTTCGAATGGTCGTCGGAGTGATCAGGTGAAGGTCTTCTGGTATCGCATAGGGCAGTTCTAAGAAACTCCGAACGTGGTCGCTAATTCTAGTGTGATCTGGAACACTATCCGGTTCCCCTTTGTGGACGCCCTCATACTGTACAGCAAGAAGCTCCGCCTTGTCAATGTCCGAAACGAGGAATTTTGTGTTATCTTTAAGTGCCGGAACGGGTTTATAACTTTTAGTCAATTTTCGCGTCTGCTTCCACAGTGAGTAGTCCTGCGCAGCTAGTGACGCCAGCCTGCTTTGCCAAATGTCGTTCCTATGCTTGACGAGCTCCTTCCTTATGACGGAGTTAAGATGGTAGTACTCCTCCTTGACTTCCGGATCTCTGGACCTTTGGAAAGATCTTCTGGTACGGTTCCTACGCTGTATTAGTTGTAAAATGTGTGTAGGTGTAGTGTATTTGTTTTTTGGTGTGATTTGTCTTTGTGTTATGGATGAGGTCGCTGCAGTGTTAATAATGTCTGTGAGTGTATTGACTGTTTGTTCAAGTGTGTTTGTGTCTGAAATGTCTGTGGTGATGTGTAGATGTTGATTAATGTGTTCGCGAAATTTCTTCCAGTTGGCAGTTTTGTAATCGAAAATAATTTTTGTGTTTGCGGGTGTTTGTGCATCACGTGGATTTATGTGAAGTATGATAGGGTGGTGGTCCGATGTCAGTTCGTCCAGAGCCGTTACGTCAGTTATGTTGGCGATGTTTTTCATAATGACAATGTCTATTATGGTGGGTGTTGTCCCCTGTTCAGGGTAGTGTGTAGGTGTATTAGGTGCAAGTAATATGTTATTTGTCGTTTGTATGAAGTCATTTAAAACGTTGCCGTTGAGATTATTTCGGTGACAGCGCCAGGACGTGTGCCTGGCGTTCATGTCACCAATCACAAGGCAACGCTTGTCCCTAGTCAGATTAGTCAAGTCTTGTTTCGTAAGTTTCTGTCGTGGATTGTTGTAAATGCACGTGATAAAAATGTTGTCTGCTGTTTTAATTTTGAGTGTCTGTAGATGTCGAATGTCCGCGTCGTCGATGTGTGCGTGTGCAATGGAGTTCCGTACCAGGATAGCAACTCCTCCAGATCTTCGGGTCCCATCTTTCCGGTAGGTCGTGTAGCCTGTGATCCGTATGTCATCCTCTTCCGTCATCTTCGTCTCTGTCAAGCACATTATGTCGACGTTATACCTGTCCAGGTACTCGAGCAGGTCTGGCATCTTTGGCATCAGGCTATTACAGTTCCACTCACTGAGGGTAAATCTAAACATGATCTAATTCATTACTAAAAATTTGGAGTGCTCGAACTTTGCCGAATTTGTCTGTAGAATTTTGAAGGTTAATTTTCAAATTTCTAAGGGCCGAAAACATTCTGTCCAAATTAACCAATTTTTCAATTTCTTTCAGCTCTGCTGCGATATCTTCAAGGCGGGCTGTACCATCTATTCCACTAGGGGATTGGGAACGTTGGGGGATATTCTGTGGTCTTCTGCGGTCGTTCTGCGATGGAAGAGGCGGGAAATTTTTAGTTCCCAGTTGCGGTGCCTGTGTGGATGGGGATTTATTTGTACGCCAAGCATTTTCAGGAGGGGGCGGGGCATCAATAAACCTTGCTCTTGCCGTTGGTTTCTGCGATACCGGTCTCCTCTGTGCCATTCTCTGTTGGTATTCAGGGCAAGTTGGTGAGTTTGCAGTATGTTCGCCATGGCAAAAGCAACATTGGACGGGCAAGCCATTTTCCCTATTGATAGGGCATTCTGTTGTCTTATGGCGCTCTATACACTTCCTACAACGCGGCCTGGCATGACAGTTGTCTTTTCCATGGCCCCACTCCTGGCAATTCGTACATTGGACCTTTTTGTTGCGAAGATTTTGCCAAAAAATCCTCATACCTGACACATACTTAATTGATTGTTGTAAGTCTTTAAGGGAATGCTCCTTATTCAATGTGACTATGAATTTTCTAGTCCTTGTGCCATGCATGAGGAAGCATTTATGAACGTGTAGATTGTATTCAAAGTGGAGGTCTTCCATGACATCATCAGGGCGATAATCGGCAGCAAATCCCTCAACAACGAAAGCCTTGCGCCTCTCGTCGCGCGGCGTAAATGTGTGGAAGTCGACGGCGTTATCTTCCGTTAAAAACTTTACCAGATCCCTCCATTGGTCCTTAGTGTTAACACTTACATACGTTTTTCCTGGGAGATACCTTACTCTATATTCCCCAGATCCCACAGCTTTGTTTAAATCTACAGTCAATTTACTGTGACATTGATTTCCCCGAGTGTGGATAACGACAGGGGGCGGGGCTACTTCTTTACTCTCACCTGAGACGTCGGCGGCGTCTTCTGTGTTTCGGGTGGTGACGCGGGAACCGTTTGAAACTGATAATTCGCTATCAGCCAATAAGGCGTATTTGTTGCGAGTTTCGACCAAAGTGGTCACGGGTAGTGCACGACGAACGTTGATGCGCTTCCTTTTCTTCACGTTCTGGAAGTTCTGGTCGTTCTCTTGTCCAGTGTCGATGTCCATTTCCGACCCGGACGATTCCGATTCCTCGGGAACTGCAGGCAGCTCCGATGTTGCCAGCGATGACACATCTGTCATGTCAGATTTTGACAGACTGTATTTGTGAAGTTCTAGCGTCCAGGCGCAAAATTAACAAGAACTAGCACGAAACTCGAACGAAGGGCACTAACTGGAACGGGAATAACACAACTGACCACTTAATTGAACGAAATACTGGCAAAACTTTGGAAAAATCGCGGAGCAGAAATATACGAGTGTGGCTATACTAGTACGTTGCTAGGCGATGGACAAGAACTGGTATTTTCAACGTGATATGGCCGTTGCCATCAATTTCTCTCGCATCAAGGGCTCATAAACGGACAATCGCCAATATACTAACTACAGATAGATGTAAGACACGGTGCCCGACCGCGGCGCCACCGGTCTGAGACGGCCAACAAAAAAACAACATTTCATTGTCGTTACTACCAGCGGCAATAAAAAAAAATTGGGGCAAGCAATAAGACACGCACTGCAAAAACTTTATGATTCTGCTATTCAGACAGATGCACCTCTTATAAATGTCAAACAATGAATGTAAATAAAAACAAACGGCCTCCGTCCGGTCGTCAAAATAGTGATTTAATTTCTATTTTAATTTCATTAGTACACAATTTTTTTTTGTTTTCTTTATCGACTTTTGGGTGATAGTCTAGGATCTAGAAACAAATTCTTTTCCAAGGCACGACGTTTATTACATGCAAATTAAAAATGAAGCTGTATGAAAATCTAAACGACAATTAGTATAGAAAGATGAAAAACCCGGCGCCGCCCGCGCCGCTGCTGCGTAACACGACGCTCTTATTAGCATATCCTTTTCAGCAAAATCGCAAGGTGACCGAGCCGGACGGGCTCTCGTCAACATACACCGTACAACGAACATGACAAACGCACCGTCGCGCGCGTCACCGTGCCGAGCTACTCCGGACATGAACGCGCTCGGGCAGCGCTCAGGCTAGCCCTTATTGCGTCACTGTCCGACGGCGGGGGCGCGGACGCCGGCGCCGCCGACTCCCCGACGTCACCGGACGCGTCCGCGAGCGTCTCGCGAACACGCGCGTGCCGAGAACGCCGCGTCCGACACCGAGAAACGGCGAGAACCACCCGGCAGCCGTGGGGATATCGCCGCGGTCGGCGACGCCCCGTATCGCTCGGCGCGGTCCCTTCGCGTCCGCGCCGCTCACGTAGACGCGCGGGACGTCCGTGAAAACGAGCGACGCGACGGCGTCACCCGGCGCGCCCCGAGGGCGTCGCGAAACGCTCGCCGATTTCGGGCAAACGGGTCGCGCTCCGGCGACGGTAAACTTTCGAGCAGCGCGGCATCGCACTGCCGCCAGTTGCGAGCCGCGCGGGCTCGTCGCCCCCGCGCCGCCGTCCTTGCACGACGCGACGACGTCGGCGGCGGGATCTTTACACGCGCGCGCGACGCGCCGCGGCGCCTCGAAGCGAACGGTGCGGACACGAGAGCGGCGACGGGCCGACCGATGGACGGCGCGGTAATTTCTTTGTTACCGTTGTTCAGGCGGTATTTTGGAGCAGCGACAATAAAACGGTTCGTTCGACATTTTAATAAAGTATATATTGAAAAGTAACGTAATAAAGTACAAAGTAAACGGTCTAGTCGGATTCGGCAGGGCTTCTGAAGGTCGGTTGAACGGCTGGAGCGTGATCATCTGGATCGTTGAGGTCGATGTATGGTCTGTGGTAGTAGCGCTGCTCAAGTGTGTCCTTAGCCGGAACGCGGGCTCTTTTATGCCAGCCCGCATCGGTAGCCAAGCCCCGCCCAGTTGGTAGCGAGACGTCTGACTGGCTCCGACCGCTCGCGTCCGGCTGGACTCGATCGGGCTGCGGCGGCTTCGGTCGGTGTGTCCGGGCTCTCTCCTGATTGGCCGCCGCGCGCTGTCCTTCCGCGTCTGGTTCGGCCAATGGGGTGGTCGATCGCGATGTGCGCGGATTATCGCGATCGGCGTGATGTTTTCGCGGGACCGGGACGTCGCCAAGTGTGTGGGACCGATGGGATATCGGTAATACCCCCCCCCTCAAGGCGGCGTAACGGTCCGCGAGTAGGGTCGTGATGGGGTCCGGGTGGACGTCCGGGGCGGTGTCCGTGGCGGCGATGTTCGTGGCGGCGATTTTCGCGTCGGTGGTGTCCGTTTCGGCGGTGTTCGCGTAGGCGGTGTTTGCGTAGGCGGTGTTTGCGTAGGCGGTGTTTGCGGCGGCGATGTACGTGGCGGCGGTGATCGTGGAGGCAATGTCCAGTGTGGCGATCCTTGTTGCGCCTTTGGTATCGTCCGATGTGACGTTCGTGGTGTGAGTCGCGGCGGCGGTCTCCATCGCGGCGGTTGCGGTGATGCCCGGGGCGGCGTCCGTGCTGGCGTCCGGGGTAGCATCCGTGGAAACGTGCGCGGTAGCATCAGCGGAATCGTCCGGGGTGGCATCCGCGTAGACATCCGCTCGAACCTCCGGGAGAGTGCCCGTAGCGGACTTTGTAGTGGCGTCCGTGGTGAAGTTCGAGGATGCGCCCGCGGCCGCAATCGTAGCGATGTCCGCGGGCACCGTCCGTTGATGTAGTGTACTGCCCGCGGCCACGGTGCTGGTACTGGCATCCGAGCCGACTCCGGGGGTGGAGGCGTTGGCTTTGGGGGCAGAGGCACTGATCTCGGGAGTGTCCCGGGCGTGTACGACAACCCTGGCTTTCGCGGCTTCAGCGTCCGTGGCTTCGGTGGCCGCACTGGTTCCGGCAAAGTCCGTTCCTGCGTTGACCGTTGGCAATGTCGGTGGCGGAAGCGTCTGAGGTAAGGAGGCCCACTTCGTGGACACGTTCTCGCAGATGACCTGTTTTTGGTGGCGGTGCACGATAGACGGATGCCTATTCCGGGCGTACGAACGTACTGGAGACCGGGAAAGTTTCGCGTCCTTGTAGTCGTGTGTGGTATCCGTGGTTGCTGCTTCTTGGTCCATCGGTTCTCCGCTCGTATCGGAGGTAGCGCGGAATGGTTTTGGCTCGCGGGTGGTTGGCCTACCGTATGGCTTCGTTGCGTTCCTCCCAGCTGTGACCCCGATGGTGGTGATGGGCAACGCGGCGTGGGTGGGTGTATCGTTGTCCCTCTGTAGTTGCGCGGCTGCGAGACGGTCACCGGTGACGGTAGAAAGCACAGGACACTTCGCGTCTGATCGGTCCGGGCGGGCGAAAGAAAGGTGGTTGTTCCGGGCGTACGGGCGTACTTGGGGCCGGGAACGTTTCGCATTCTTCCTGTCGATTGGAGGCTGGATCGCCGTACCTTGATGGGTCCGAGTGGCTTCCGGAGTGGCTGCTGGATCCGCGGAGGTAGTCGGTGCGACGCGAGAGCGATTGCTGCGGTTGTGCCGGGCAGCACGTTGTCGAACTCTCCTGACGGTCTTCCCCGCGTAGAGCAAATCCAGTTCCTCAGCGCCCCACGGCTCACATCGGGAACGGCTGTTGACGGTCGTCTCGGCTTCGTTGAGGGAACACAGGTCCTGGTAGACGAAGAACAAATGTGGTTCGTCCTTTGGCTTTCGTGCATTAGCCGGGCTTGAGGCGGTGACAGAGGTGCGTTGCTTCTTGTTGGGCCGCATCTGGTCCGTGGCGATAACGGCGGTGATGGAAGGCACGGCGTGGGTGCGTGGGTTCCTGTCCATCCGCGTTGTGTGCGCCTGATCGGTTCGATGGGCGTTGGAGTGCAGCTGCCTGTGAGTGCGCGGCTTACCGGTCGGTTGTGTCGCGTTGTCCCGATCCGTGGCGGCGATGGCGGTGATGGAAGGCACGGCGTGGGTGCGCGGGTCCATCCGCATCTTATGGGCCAGATCGGCAGGGGCGATGTCCGCGAAGGGCTGCGCATCTCGGTTTTCGTCTGCGTTGAAGGTCCGATAGCGTTGTTCCGGGTGCTTGGAAGGTCCAGAGTCGCAGAGAGCCGCAAGAACCTCGTCGAATTCCGCGGCGTGTGGAGTTTGTTGTCGCACCGGCGATCGTCGGTGTTGAACCGTGAGAACACCGCAGGCGGCGGACAACTCACCTCTCAGGATTGCGGGTGGTGCAGGGCAAACCTCGGGCCGGCTGAAAGTCGATGGTCTCGCGGCGGTCCTTGGCTTGGTCGGCCTTCTGTTAGACCTCGGCAGGAGATCGGACGGTGCCGCTGTCTCGGTCCGTTTGGATCGGCGGGTCGGTTGCCGTCTCGGGTTGGCGGCGTCGGGGTGCAGAGCTGCGGCGGCCCGCTGGTCCGGGGCCGTCACGAACAAGCCGGAATCCCTGAAGTGGCCTCGAGAATTCCTTGCTCCCTGGATTGCGGATGAATCCGGGAATTGGCATGGCGTTGTTCGGTGGTCCGGGCAGTTGGTCGGTCGGAGATCCGGTGTGAAGTCGATTGGTAGGTTGGCGGTCCGGTTGAAAGCTGTTTGGTCGGTGGTCCTGGTTGAAGCTGCTCCATTGAAGTAGGTGTAGGTTCCTCCGTGGTTGGAGCTGGCCGATGCTGGTTCCGTAATGGTTGGTGCTGAGGCTGGTCATTCGGCATCGGTCCAGAGGTACGTTGGGCGCCAATTGTTACCGTTGTTCAGGCGGTATTTTGGAGCAGCGACAATAAAACGGTTCGTTCGACATTTTAATAAAGTATATATTGAAAAGTAACGTAATAAAGTACAAAGTAAACGGTCTAGTCGGATTCGGCAGGGCTTCTGAAGGTCGGTTGAACGGCTGGAGCGTGATCATCTGGATCGTTGAGGTCGATGTATGGTCTGTGGTAGTAGCGCTGCTCAAGTGTGTCCTTAGCCGGAACGCGGGCTCTTTTATGCCAGCCCGCATCGGTAGCCAAGCCCCGCCCAGTTGGTAGCGAGACGTCTGACTGGCTCCGACCGCTCGCGTCCGGCTGGACTCGATCGGGCTGCGGCGGCTTCGGTCGGTGTGTCCGGGCTCTCTCCTGATTGGCCGCCGCGCGCTGTCCTTCCGCGTCTGGTTCGGCCAATGGGGTGGTCGATCGCGATGTGCGCGGATTATCGCGATCGGCGTGATGTTTTCGCGGGACCGGGACGTCGCCAAGTGTGTGGGACCGATGGGATATCGGTAATATCTTTGGCGTTCCGGCTTCGGTACGTGCGGACCGTACGAGGACGACGGCACTTAGAAAATTCTCCCATACATCATCATCATTCGAGCCCCGTGAGTGAACGTAGCTAGTTGTGTTTAGTGTGTGCTCCGCCACCTCAGCTCGATAACTTCTACAAGATCAGGCAACCCACGACCCTGGTATAGGCGTGGGCCCTGATTGATTAATAATCAATTGCAATTGCAATTGGTTCGTTGTTTTCCAATTGGTATCCGTTATTTGTTACACACGCCGATTCTTGTATTCCCTGGCCACGTTCCACGTGCGCGCGAGGTACCCAGGAATCTGGTATTTATTTATTTTTCTAATCCGTAAGACGACCTGCTGATTGCTAATTTAACGGATACTCTTGTCGTGCCGGCTTCGGTTTTGGTGGCGGTGTAGTCATAAGCGGCACACCGTTTAGCCAACCGTACGCGTGGGCGGTACAGGGTTCCGCGGCTTTCAGCGTAAAGGCGTCTCACGTCACTCCATCTCCTGCACGTGATCCTGCAATACCGGGATTGCCGAGCTTGCCGGCTGTGAACTGGGACGGAGAAGTCATAAGCGGCTCTCCGTTTCCATCACACGCGTGGGCGGGTTTTTCTCGGCATCTCGCGGGATCTCATAGAGGTTTATTCTGTTTTGTCCAAGAGTACTACGTTTATTTTCTTATTTCAAGAGTTTTCTTTATTTTATTTTCGTTATACGAGAGTATATTTTTGTTTTCTTTTTCAACGGAGTCGTTATTTTCATTTTCCTTTCAATTATACGCTGGGGCTTAGCTCAGTTTAGTTTATTTACGTTTTGTTTCGTTTGATATTTTAAATTATATTATACACATAGGAAAGACGAACATCTGTTCTACTCGGAGTTCAACGGGCTGAACACCTGGCCTCGAACCAGTTCTTTGAAACTGGGTCAGCTTCGAGGTCGTTTTCCTGTTATTATATCTTGTCCTGCTTTCGGAACTCGATCCAGGCAAGAAGTTTGTTTACTTTATTTATTTATTGTTACTTTTTCACCGACAAGGATTCCCCCCTTTTTTGTCCGGAATGTCGACGAACGAAGACCTCATGGACGAGGAGCATGGGTCTACCGACGAGGACGGTAATGAGTCATACAACTCAGCCTTCCTTTCCACACCGGCTAATAAACCGGAATATACATCTCGCGTCGCTCAATTCATGAGCACCACAGACGCTGCAGCCAACCCGCTCGAGTTTATGAAGATTTTTCTCGAGGGGTTTGCAAGTCCTTCCAATAAAAAATCCTTATATAAACTCATTGAAGAAACATATAAAGATATCGCTTCTCAAAACAACTCGCCTGTCTCTGACGACGATTTCGAGACAGGCAAAAAACGAAAGGGGAAATTTACCTCAAAAGAGTCGAACTCAAAAATGGCAGCTCAGACTGCCAGTAACATTGACGCTACCGCTGGCACATCCGGCCTGCAAAATACCAAAGCTAAAGCCGCTCCTCTGAGAGCCACAAACCCCCAAGGTACGCCAAAAAGGCCCGCTACATACACAAAAAATTCTGCTTCTAATGCCCCACCTGCTCCCTCTGAACAGCCGGCAGCTGCCGCTCCTCGCGGCGGCAGTATCCCGCCAATTGTTATCAGAGAGAAAACAAAGTGGACGGCATTTAGAAAGTCTCTCATTGACAATGGTATCACATTCAAATCCGCCATCACTACCACCCATGGTATTAAAGTTCTAACCGACTCAATGGAACAGTACAATAAGGTTATCGATCTGCTCAAAACTACTTCTACCGAGCACCACACCTTCGCACGTCCCGAGGACAGAGACCTTCACGTAGTCATACGAGGCACATATCTCGAGATGTCTCTCGACGAAATAAAGGAAGATCTCACTCAGCAAGGCTTCCAGCCATTAAAAGTCCTCCGAATGAAACATCCTCGTACCAAAGCTGAAATGCCTCTTATCCTTGTCTCCGTCAAAAGAGACCAGAAAAACATCTATAATATCAAAGACATCTGCGGGGTCATCGTCTCGGTGGAAACACTAAAGAGGACTCCGGGAGTAGGTCAGTGTCACCGTTGTCTGCTCTTCGGACACGGCTCCACGTTCTGCAACGCAAAGCAGCGTTGCGTCCAATGCGGCGGAGAACACGCAGAGGCGGACTGCGACGCTCCAGCAGACGCTCCCGCCCAATGCTACAACTGCGGAGAGGCTCACAGAGCGAGCTATAGAGGCTGCAAAATTGCAATGAAAGCTCGCCCTCGTAAAGCTCCTCTCAATAATGCTGGTAATGTAGCTTCCAAGGCTCAACCAGCTAATCAAAACACGCAAAAAACGGCTCCTCCACTGTCAGTTCCGGGAGCCCGGCCTTCTATGGCCCAAATCGTGCAACAGAGCAAAAAACCATTGCCTGCTACAAACAGAGCTCCAATCGGAGACGCCAACCTCGTTGGAGCTATCACCAAGCTCACGGAGGTAGCTCACGAGATGCTCCAGCTGGTTCTCAATATCCAACAGCTGTTAGCAGGTCATTCTAGTCAAAATATCTAGTCATGTGCAACGTCCTTATACACTTATCCGTTAATTTATTCTTATTTTATCTATTTATTTATTTATGATGCCACTAATAAATAAAAATAAACCCCGCAAATTAAAAATCCTGGCCTGGAATGCCAACGGCCTTCGCCAAAGGATTAGGAGGCTTGAGGAATGTGCTATCAGACACGACGCCGATGTCGTCCTCGTGTCTGAGACGCACCTCAAACCCTGTCATCGCCTAGCCATCCCTAACTACGTATGCTACAGGAACGATCGACTGACAGGTCGTTGTGGTGGCACTGCTCTTTACATTAGAAACACCATATTGCACGATGAATGCCTTACACCCGCTCTCAATCATCTCGAGGCAACGGTGATTAAGGTACACACCACCATGGGCAGTGTATTAATAGTTTCTGCATATAACCCCCCGACCAAACGAACCCTGCAATCCGATTTCGACTCCATCTTCGACTCGGATGAGCGGGTTTTAATGGCCGGGGATATAAACGCCAAACATCACAGATGGAATTCTATTAAGACCAATACTAACGGTATCGCTCTCAGAGCAATCACCGACTTAAAGGGCATAGTCGTTGACGCTCCCACGACTCCCACTAGATATGGCCAGGAGAATCATACTCCAGATATCCTGGATATTGTTCTCCTCAAAAACATCACTCTAACAGAATCGCCAATCGCCCTTACGGAGCTGTCGTCTGACCACCTCCCCATTGTTTTTAAAATCGGTGATGGAAACAACACCGACAAATACGTCTCCAAACGCACCTCCTGGAAACATTTCCAAAATAAAGCCAAAGATATTCTCTCCGCGACGGACTTCGATAATGATGATATCGATTTGTCTATCGCAAATCTTGAAACGGGGCTACAACAAGCTTACGAAGCAGCCACAACAACTAGAAAGGTCTCTGTAAAACACGGCGAAATTCCACTTGCAATCGCGATGCTTATTCAAGAGCGTAGGGCGGCGCTCAAAAAATTTAATCGGACTCTATCACCGGCTGATAGAGCCGAGAAAAATCGACTCTCCGCTCTCGTAAAAAGGGCTCTGCAGGACCACAAAAACCTCCTATGGGAAAATAAACTTGCGTCTCTGTCCACCGAAGACAATTCCCTGTGGTCCCTCAGCAGAGTCCTGCGAAAGAGGAGAGCCCCAATCGGTGCACTGCATCATGAAGGCATCCCTGCTACCACGGATACTGAAAAAGCGGAACTCTTCGCCGCTCGGTTATCCGATCAGTTCCATAACGCACTCCCCGATGAGCAACAACACATAGATATCGGTGAAAAGCTGCAGCGCGATAAGTTCAACGCAGTCGCAATTCCACTCCCGCCTGCTGACGACGCCGAGATCCAAGGCATTATTAACCGGTTAAAACCAAAAAATGCCCCGGGAATAGATAATATATCTAACATGATGTTGAGAAATGTCCCTAAAAAAGGCATCACAATACTCACGTCCATCGCCAACCACATTCTTACCAGCGGCAAGTTTCCAACTACATGGAAAACAGCCAGCGTGGTTATGATACCAAAGCCCGCGAAGCCTCGAAAAAATCCGGGTAGTTACAGACCTATAAGTCTACTCTCGAGCATCTCAAAGGTAGTTGAACGCATCATTCTTGCACGCCTGCTCTCAGAATGCGTTGACAAGAGTTTAATTCCCGACGAACAGTTCGGCTTTCGGGAAGCACACGGCACCGAACTTCAACTCCTGCGGATGACGGAAGAGGTCTTCAGCGCCATGGACAGAAAGGAATCCACTCTTGGGGCCTTTCTGGACATGGAGAAGGCCTTCGACTGCGTCTGGCACCGGGGTTTGATTGCCAAATTATTCCTCTTCGATATCAACCCGGCCATTATCAAGCTAATCGAGAGTTATCTCACAGAACGTAAGTTCTCGGTGTGCGTGGGAGGCACTAGGTCCTCTTTGAAGACCATGAGAGCCGGCGTACCACAAGGCTCTGTCCTATCGCCGACGCTGTACACCCTTTTTACTGCGGACATTCCCAAGTCGCCCCTAACGTCTATCTACTCTTACGCAGATGACACAGCCATCCTTGCCAGCTGTGTCAGCTCACTTCTTGCGTCGCGACGGCTCCAAGAGCACCTCAATGCCTTGGACCAGTACTTTTCCCGTTGGAAACTAACCCCCAACGCAGCAAAGTCACAATACATCAATTTCACGACAAAAAGACACCCAGATACACACGTCATAAGACTGAACAATGTTGCCCTTCCACTTACCAACACAGTCAAGTATCTGGGTGTCACTTTCGACCAAAAAATGTCCTGGACACAGCAAATTATTAACACGGCGAATAAGGGGTCGTCCGTCATCAAAATGACATATCCGCTAGTCCACCGGCATGGTAAATTGTCATTAGCTAACAAAATCCTGCTTTACAAACAGGTAGTTAGGCCATCTATCACATACGGATGCATGGCATGGGGTGCAGCCAGCAAAACGCATCTACACAAGCTGGAAGTCATCCAGAACAAATTTCTTCGTATTGTCGTGAACGCGCCTTTAAGGATGCGGAATGACCACATTAGGGAGGAATTGGGCATCTCTACTATTAGAGAGTTCATCGCAAAGCTGAACACTAAGAGGCTAGGCAAAGCCTCCGACCACGGCAATCCTCTAATTGCACAATCCCTCGACTACTTTCCACAGAGACGCACGCTCCGTAATCGTCCAAAAACGATACTGTTAAATGAGTAACGAATTTTGTGACAAGTCCCTTATACACTAAATGTTAATTTATTCAAATATTTTATCGTTTTTTCGGCTTAAGCCAGGTTTTTAATCAGTCTACTCTAGTCAGGTGCTCGTTCTATTTCATTGTCTATTTATTTATTTATTCTGGTTTTATAAAACTCGCCGTTCAACTCTAGTCATTATTTTAATCCTCGCAAGTCTGTACACCAAGTACTTATGAACCGGAAAAATTATTACTAGCACGAGCCTGGTTGGCGCAGTGGTGATGACGACCGCCTCCTGATCGGTATGTCTGGGTTCGATCCCGCCCAGGGACATATTTTTAAAAAATTATAAAAACTACAACAACTTCCAAAAAGTTCTCATATGTGGAATAATAAATAAAAAAGAGGTCGCCGACATGTTTTTTGCACAGGTCGTAGATCAAAATCAAAATAAAGCTGGTCACATTACTCGTCTACTCTGGACGGATTTCAACTACGTTGCTTGACAAGTTCCCATTCGGAAGTGGGGAAAACATACGAAACACGCTGGTCTAAAAATAGAAACCTACCGAGCCACAAAACTTTGTAGTGCGCTTTACTAAAATTGCAGATACGATTCCTATAGCAGTCAACGGCTGCAGCTATCTTTTAATTATTCACTCTTCTGCGCGGCATTTTTGCGCAGACTATAATTACGCTAATTGGAGTCTAAAGGCCTCTGGCCTGACTTCTTAACTCAACAACAAAATAGGTTACAGGATTCTCCCATATTGCTACAACTCTCCGCCTGGTTAGCACGCAACGTTAGCACACTTGATTACTTTACTCATCTTATTTTATTACCTGACGACGACGATACGAGATGACCGACGTACAAGCGCAACAGCAGACAGCTGCCTCCCCGGCGGCCGCCGCTCCGGCGAAGAAGGCTGCGGCCGGCTCCGCCGCCGCATCCAAGAAAGAGAAGAATCCGAGATCGAAACCGACGCACCCGCCGACCTCGGACATGGTAAACGGCGCCATCAAGAGCCTGAAAGAGCGCGGCGGTTCGTCGCTGCAGGCGATCAAGAAGTACGTCGCCGCCAACTACAAGGTCGACGCCGAGAAGATGTCTCCCTTCATCAAGCGGTACCTGAAGGCGGCCGTCGCCTCCGGCACTCTCGTCCAGACGAAGGGAAAGGGAGCTTCCGGCTCCTTCAAGCTGGCCGCGTCGACGGCGAAGAAGGCCGACGCCGCCGCCGAGGGCGGCGCCTCGAAGGCCGTCTCCCCGGCGAAGAAGAAAGCGGCGGCAGCCGCGAAGGCCAAGACCGGCGCCAAGAAGACCGCCGCTTCCGCCAAAACGAAGAAGGCGGCGGTAGAGAAGAAGGCGACGACGGCCGCCGCGAAGGCCAAGAAACCGGCTGCCGCGGAGAAGAAGGCGACCGCCGCGTCGAAGGTGGCGAAACCCAAGTCGCCGTCGAAGGCGAAAAAGGCGACGAAGGGACCGACCAAGAAGCCCAAAGCGCCGAAGCCGAAAACCGCCAAGAAGGCAGCCGCCACGAAAACGTCGCCGAAGAAAGCCGCCTCCCCGAAGAAGAAATGAGCGCCAGTTGTCCGCGCAGCAGCAGCAGCAACCTCGTCGATCCGTCTACCAGACGCCGCCGCTATCGCACGGCGAAAAATGGCCCTTTTCAGGGCCAACAAAAGCTCCAAAAGAGAACGAATACGAACGTTTCGACGAAATCTAACGAACTAATTCGCTCACTCGGACACTATTCCGTATGGTCCGTTGTGTTTATATTTGATTCTTATTTCTCCTTGTTCTCCCTGTTGTATTCGATTCGGGTTCAACCACTCTCGGGTTGGGTTGTTTTTTGTTTTTTTTTTCTACTCGGGTTGGGTTCGGTTCGGGTAGCCTCGCTCGCCGGAAGCGCGCCAAAAAAAATCCAGTCTTAACAAATTCATTTAGTTGCCGAAAGCGCGCTTTCGGCGAATGTTATAGAAAAAAAGAAAGATATAAAACAAATTTCGTTCAACATAATGAAAAAAAAAAAATCATAGTTTTTTTATGTCGTTCTGTTTGCCGGACATTAGCTTAGAAGATACAGCGGAACATAAGAACAAATAAACAAAAAAATTATTTAATCGTACTTTCTACCTGCGGCAATAAAAAAAAAACAATTTAGCCAAACAATAAATCGTTGCGCGTTCGTAGCCAATTAGGTAGGATTCGTAAGACGCGATTGGTATCCCTACTGTCGGCCGGCTAATGACTTTATTGCCGGGCACCGAGCTATTGTCAGCCCTATTGTCTAGAAAATATGAATACGCCCTCACTAAACAATGACAATGAAAAGATAAAAAAATTGTAAAGCGAAACACAGTCTTCTTTCTTTTGTACATAATACTCCACCCGTTCGTTACGACGACGCGATTAGTTCGTTCTACTTCGATAATCGGTATTGGTGGTTCTGAAAAGAACCGGTCGTTCGTGCGCGTGGCGGCTGCATACGTACGTACGGAGCAGCGCGGGGTGATTTAAGCCCTCTCGCCGCGGATGCGCCTCGCCAATTGGATGTCCTTCGGCATAATGGTGACGCGCTTGGCGTGAATAGCGCACAGGTTGGTGTCTTCGAAGAGACCGACCAAGTATGCCTCGCTAGCCTCCTGCAGCGCCATCACGGCGGAGCTCTGGAAGCGGAGGTCGGTCTTGAAGTCCTGCGCGATCTCCCTGACGAGGCGCTGGAAGGGCAACTTCCTGATGAGAAGTTCGGTGCTCTTCTGGTAGCGACGGATCTCGCGGAGAGCGACGGTACCGGGCCTGTAACGATGAGGTTTCTTGACTCCTCCGGTGGCGGGCGCGCTCTTGCGGGCCGCTTTCGTGGCGAGCTGCTTGCGCGGAGCTTTGCCACCGGTGGATTTGCGAGCGGTCTGCTTAGTACGGGCCATCGCGAAAAAAAAAATAGTTTTTTATCACTCGACGATTGAACTAAAGAGCTAACTGACGCGGCGAGCGACTGTCGGCTTGTGCGCCTAGAGCTGTAACCTATTTGTGTGCTGGATGAGGTGTCAAGCCAGTGGCTTTTAGACGCCAATTTACCAATATTTCTGCGCGAAACTTCGCTGCGCAGTAGGTTAAGTGTTGGTTGATAGCTGCATCTGGTGCTAGTGTCGTAGATCATTGTAGCATGTCCGCCATGGAGTTTATTTTGGTGGAAAGGTTATGAAATTCTAGGACGAGTTGTTTCAGGAAGTTTTGTAGGCGTGGTTCAATCGGAGCAGTGTCGATGTTGGTAGGTAATTTGCAATGACCGGCAGTTTGGGCATAGGCAGGAACGGGACCGTCTTTGTGGGCGTGGTTTATTTGGTTGGGTTTTCGAGATGTAGCTGTGGGTGTGGCTTGAGAGCGGCTGAGGATTGTAGGTACGGAGTTAGGTGTTGTGGTTTGATTTTGTGGTTGAATAGCTCTGCGGGTCTTGGTTATGTTGCCGCATCCGCGATATGTCGCTCGATGAGGTCCATCGCAGATGGCGCATTTGGCAGGTTTGTCCGTGTTGGTGCATGCATTGAAGTGGTGTTCTTCGCCGCAGTGGAGACACTTTTGTGTCGCGTGACAGTGGGTGGAGGCGTGGCCAAGCAGAAGGCAACGGTGGCATTGACCGGACGGTGGAGAACGCTTCAGTCGTTCCATGCGGACTTCCACGCCGCCCAGGTCGGAGACATCGTATATCATATGCTGGTCTGTGGGCACCGAGACGAGTATAAGTGGCATTTCTGCTCTGGTTTTTGGGTGCTTCATTCTCACTAGTCTGCTGGGAGTAAATCCCTGGGCTCTGAGGTCTTTGTCCACTTCTTTCAACGAGAGATCCAGGTAGGCGCCTCTTATGACGGCCTGGAGTTCCCTCTCCCCAGCGGGGGTGTATGTGTGGAACTGTATGTTGTTGTTTGTAAGGTGATGCAACGCGTTGTTGTGGTCTTCGAGTGATAGCGCGTGGAATTTAATACCATGTTGTGTGTTGTGGGCGGAGCTTATTTGTACATTTTGGTTGCGGAGGACGTCACGGATGGTGGGCCACTTGATCCTTTCTCGGACGACGATCGGCGGGATATTTTCAGCCTTTTTGTCGGTGTGGGTACGTGTTTCCGTAGGGTGGTCTAGGGAAAGGGCAGGACGGGGTGCGTCATTGGTTTGGGTGGTGGGAGATTTTGGCGAGGGGTTGGGTGATATTTTGGGGATAATTTGTTGGGTTGGTGTTTTATCGTTTGTGGACTCTAGGATATTCGTTGATGTAGGATTATTCGGGGTGGCATTGGAGGTGCTTGCGTTCTGCATGGAGGATGGAATGTTGGTAGTTGGTGTGGTAGGAGAGGTAACTTTTTTGGGAAGAGGAGGTTTGTCTTTTGCCACGTGTTGGATATTCAATTTGGTGATGTGATGCAGCACCTTGTAGTAGTCTTCTACGGTATTCATGGTTACATGCACTCGCTTCTTGATGGTGAGGGCGGAGCCTGATTTTGTAAAGTCGTAGGAGTCTGCTTTCATGGAGGCCAACAGAGTCGTCCATTTCGATGGTTCCGTGATCTCAATGGCTGGGAGCTTGGTAGCCTTTGGTGTAGGTGGAGAATCGGGAAGGTCGGCTATTTGCTGCACGACGGCTTGGAAGATATCCCGTAGCTCATATCGTCTTTCTTGCGATGTGCAGAAGAATAAGACGAAATTGTCCAGGGATTCCTTGAGGTTGTCGGCGGTGAGGATCATCGTAAGCGGTGTCCAGGCAATACCAGTCTTGGATGATGTGTTTGTCTGGATGTACTTGACGGGGAGGTTTGGGCGACGCAGGTAGTTTTGCGGTCGAGGAAAAGAAATAAAAATATGGATTCTAGGAAAAATATGTAGAAAATAAAAGGAAACTCAGATAAGGAAAAATAAATGGATTCTAACGAAGGATTTGGCGTAGCTTCTTACCGATTGTCGTCGAGATGCGCAATCCGCCTGTGCGTTGTGGGACTGGCCAAAACTATGTGTCTGACCGTGCCAGCAAAGTCAACGCGGTCGGCAATCTCGCTGATAGACGATGGGTTTGATGGTGACTTCCGTTGCCAATCGCTTGTGGCGTCCACGCGAGCAGGTGGCTGACAGTGGGATCACACTGTCGCTTGTGGCTGCAGCCGGTGCGGCAAAGGAGTTGGTTTGAGCGTCACGAAAACTGAGAGTATCGCTGCACACGTCTGTGCGGTTCGAAGCGTTGCTCAAGACTGTGTGCGCCTAGAACTAACTTGACAAATATAAATTAGAGAGCAAGGGATTCCCCCTTTATGCCTCGACTCGATGCTTGGATTGCGCAATATTGGCCGCGCAATTGATTGGTGTCTGTTCTAGACTGTGCAGCGAGTTGCACATGCAACTGGCGAGTGTGGTTAAGCAGGTCTGGACGTCGAGGACGAACTTTTCCAGGATACAATGGAGGTACGGAACATTTGTGGGAGGGGCCACGGTGGTTGGTGTTGACTGGCATTGGATGGCTGTTTTGGCATAAGTGCGGGCTGCAATTGATTTGTGGGCGGAGGTTATTGGTTCGGTATTCAGGAAAGGTGCTGTGGGCGGAGCTTGAGGTTGTACTGGATTCAGTTTGGCTGTGGTGCTGGGTTTACGGAGCTTGGGAACTTTGGAACATCCCTTGTAGTTGCCTCGATGTGACTCACCGCAGGCCGCGCATTCTGGAGGCTCGTCGGTGGTGGGACACTGGTCTACGTGGTGATCTTTCGCACAGTGCAGACACTTCTGGGTGGCGGTACATTTGATCGAAGAGTGGCCGTAGATGAGGCATCTACGACATTGTCCTGGCAGTGGCGGCCGCTTCGGCTCCTCCGTGCTGACCTTAAGTCCGCACAGGTCGGAGATGTCGAAAATTCGGCGTTGATTGCTGGGTAGGGCTATCAGGAGCAGCGGCATTTCAGCTCGCGTTCTTGGGTGCTTCAGCCAGATAACTCTGCTGGGATTGAATCCCCGGGATTTTAGGTCTTTCTCCACATCCTGCAGCGGGAGGTCCAGGTTGGCGCCGCGAACGACGACCTGGAAGTCTCTCTCCCCGACAGGGGTGTAGGTGTGGTGTTGAACTTTGGATTTTTCCAGATATTGAGCCATGGCGCTATAGTCCTCGAGGGTGGAGGTGTAGACTTTGATGCCGTGTGGTGTGCTGTAGGCGGACCTTATGCTGATGTTCCTCTTGGCGAGGGCAGCACGGACGATAGGCCATGTGGAAGTCTCCCTAACCACGAATGGCGGGATATTGACGTCAGCTTGGTGGTTGATGGTCGTTGGTTTTTGTTGGTGGGAGGGGACAGAAGCGGATTTCTTGGGGGTAGATTCCTTTTTTGGGGTGGTTTGACGGGGTTTGGTTTTGCTAGAAGACTTATGTTGCTCGGGAGGGGCAGAGAATTGGACAAAGAAATGGGCCAGGTTGACTATATTGTCATCATTTGCTCCCTTTGGAAGTTTTTCCTTGTGCTTCTTCCTCTCTCTGACCGAGAGGGGACGCAGATGTGGTCGGTCGGACACTCGGGAGATATGCTTCAGCACATTGTTAAGCATCCCCCGTAGTTGAAGACATCTAGCTTGGGTGTGGCAGAAGTTCCTAACGAAATACCTCAGCTCCCTACGGATGTTGTAGGGTGTGACAGATGAATGCCACTCTGGGCAGACACAGATGTGCAGGCGATGGTGGTTCTTCGACATGGTGACGGTGCGGTAAAGTGAGCAGTCTCAGGATTGTTCGGTGATATGTACAGGGGGCGTGGCGTGGAAATAATAAGGAAATTCTTAGTAAAATGAAAACTGGAAAATGAAAAAGGACACGAGAAATGAAATAAAACTGAACTAGTTGGAAAAAGGAAAACAAAAAGGTAATTCTGGCGGCGCTGGCACGTTGCTTCTGCGGATGTCGTCGAGACGCACCGGGACGCTTGAGGTGTTGTTGGATGGCCGGTCGCGATCGACAGATCGTACCAACAAACCCAGGGCGCTGGCTGGTCTCGGGGATAGACAGTAGGCTGGAGCGTGGTGCACGTCTGGACTGTGCGGATGGCTGCTCGACACTGTGTGCGCCTAGACAGGCCGGCGACCCGTATTTACACCGTCGGGCGGCGTTCGAGCACGTCGCCCGCCGATAGGTCCGGGAAACTGATCGACGGGCGTGGCCTCCGTGAGCTATAAAAAGCGACCGATTTCGATTTCGGACGGCAGTACAGTCGAACTCGCACGTACGACATTAGCAAAAATGACCGGCAGAGGTAAAGGCGGTAAAGGTCTAGGAAAGGGTGGCGCCAAGCGTCATTGCAAAGTTCTTCGCGATAACATCCAGGGCATCACCAAGCCTGCCATCAGGCGTCTGGCCCGTCGCGGCGGAGTGAAACGTATCTCCGGTCTGATCTACGAGGAGACTCGCGGCGTCCTCAAGGTGTTCCTCGAGAACGTCATCCGCGACGCCGTCACCTACACCGAGCACGCTAAGAGGAAAACCGTCACCGCCATGGACGTCGTATACGCCCTAAAGCGCCAAGGCCGCACCCTGTACGGATTCGGTGGCTAAGCGACGCGACGACGACGACCGCGCTAAAGACATCGCAACGGCACCGTCAACGACCGGTTCTTTTCAGAACCACAAATATTCATATCTAAAGTGAACTACTCGGCAGTCGGCGAACGAACGTTATCATTAATTAACTAATAAGTAGTAGCGACGCACAACGCCGCTAATAGATAAAATATATAATAAAAAAAAAAAAAACAGGGAAGAAAAAATATCGAAAAGAAACTTACTTCCGTTAGAAAAGACTAATAGACTATAATACAGTAAAAGTTGCTTTTTTTTCTATTAAATAAGTAATAAATAAATCCCTTCGATAACGGTCCGATATCCCTTCGATTTTTTTGACGTTTTGGCCTTCTTAGGGCATTCTTTGCGCAACTTCGATTATAAAGCGCAAAAAATAGAAGAAATTCATTATCGCGTATCCGTTTATGGCCGTTGTCCGACTGCCAACGGGTGAGCAAAAAATATTTAATCGTTTTAACTTTCTGCGGCAATAAAAAAAACAATTTAGACAAACAATAGACAACGCACTACAAAAACAAACAAAGCAACGGTCGGTTCTTTATAGTTATGCTATTCAACAGGACGCACCTGTTATAAATGTCAAACAATGAATAGAAATAAAGACAGAACGGGCTTTGTCCGGTCGTCAAAATTACTTCATTTTTTTAAACTATGCGATTAGTTCTCTACTTTTGCGTGATAATCTAGTTTTTTTTTTCAATGCACGTTTATTAAGTGCCTTTTTAACGGCCTATACTGCCCGTGGTAAGTTTCCGTTGCAAATAGACTATCTTTTTTAGTTATGCCCATCAATAATCTCGTTATGAAAAAATGAAGCTGTATGAAATGTACGTCAGTCAGCTTGTTCGCTGCGTTGTTCGTTCGACTATCTCGAGTAATTGAACTAGCTTGTCACTCTACTGGTATTCGTTTTGTGGCCCTGAGAAGGGCCGTGTCGAGCGCGCCCCAGAAGCGGGAAGCGCGCGAGCGACGCCAACGACGGCGCTTAGGGTTTCTTCTCGGTCTTCTTGGGCAAGAGTACGGCCTGGATGTTCGGCAGGACGCCACCTTGGGCGATCGTCACACCCGACAGGAGCTTGTTCAACTCCTCGTCGTTACGGATGGCGAGCTGCAAGTGTCTCGGGATGATACGGGTCTTCTTGTTATCTCTGGCGGCGTTACCGGCCAACTCGAGCACTTCGGCGGTCAAGTACTCCATGACGGCGGCGAGGTAGACGGGCGCACCGGCGCCGACGCGCTCAGCGTAATTACCTTTGCGGAGGAGTCGGTGAATACGACCTACGGGGAACTGTAATCCTGCCCTACTGGAGCGGGACTTCGCCTTTCCCTTCACTTTTCCGCCTTTGCCGCGTCCTGACATTATGTGCGCGTGGGTAAGTAGTTCGATTAGTAGTAGTTAATCGGTAAGAGGAGCCCGAGCGACTGTAGCCAAAAATCGGTCTCGGCCGCACTTATATAGGGAGACGGCCGCTCCAATAGCGGCGCTCCGGAGCTACCGAACACGACGCAGCCCGAACTACGGTACGCGATGGGAGGTGCCCGAGGACGGAACCGCACGGACATATAACAAAAAATCGCCCGGCGCCGGTCGTTAGTAGAGTACTCAGCACCTCTAAGCGAACAACATGCCACCGAAAACTAGCGGAAAGGCGGCCAAGAAGGCCGGCAAAGCCCAGAAGAACATCTCGAAAGGCGACAAGAAGAAGAAGCGCAGGAGGAAGGAGAGCTACGCGATCTACATCTACAAGGTGTTGAAGCAGGTACACCCCGACACCGGCATCTCCAGCAAAGCTATGAGCATCATGAATAGCTTCGTGAACGACATCTTCGAGAGGATCGCCGCCGAAGCGAGCCGCCTCGCGCACTACAACAAGCGCTCGACGATCACGAGTCGCGAAATCCAGACGGCCGTTAGGTTGCTTCTCCCCGGAGAGCTCGCTAAGCACGCCGTGAGCGAAGGTACCAAGGCCGTAACCAAGTACACCAGCTCGAAGTAAGTCGCTCGCCAGACGCACACGACGTCGACGCGATGTAACGACCGGTTCTTTTCAGAACCACAAAATAAGATTAGCGAAAGAGCGACAGAGTTAGTACGAGAGATCATTCGAACGAACGCGTACCGCATAAAATATTCCTCTTAACTTACGTACGGTCAGTCATTAATTTGGAAAAGGCCAGGCCTCTTTATTGCGATAATTGGTTTCTAATTCATTACTTCGGACCGGTTTCCCGGCGAAATCTAATTGGGAGAGTGAACATAACGAGTAAATCACAGATTAAAATTAAAACAAGGTAATCTCAAGACATAGAGCAAGCGGAAGGGTTCATCGGCGAGAGAGACCTGACGACACAAATTGGTGTAAATCAAGTGTTCACGTGTTAGTTTTGAGTCGTTATGGCGCCCACACGGTCTACATTAGGTTGAAATATCCGTATTAGGTTTAAATTGTACAAAGTCGACTATCGATGCAAAAATATACTTAAAAACTAAAAGAATTAAACAAGATCTAGCTTGCTACGTAATTCCAAAAATAGTGGATAAAATGCCTACCTTACAAATTGACAAGCATAATTTGAACATACCAAAAAATATACAATTGGCAGATCCTTGCTTTAATGAACCTGGACCAATCGATTTACTAATTGGTGCTGATATGTTTTGGAGTTTAATTTGCGTTGGACAGATCAGCTTAGGCAAAAATAATCCAATACTACAAAAAAAAAAAAAAAAAAACAAATATGGATGGATAGTTTCAGGTCTAATTAAACTTCCCGATACGGCATTTGTGACTTGTCATCTTGCAACTAAAATTGATAAGTGATCAACTAGAAAAATTTTGGAAAACTGAAGAACTACCTAAAACCAAACCATTGTCACATGAAGAAGAACTTTGCGAAATTATTTTCACAGAAAATACAAAGCGTACTAAAGAAGGACGTTTTATAATCACACAATTCCATTAAACCACTCTGAGACTTTATTAGGGGACTCGCGTACACAAGCTGAAAGACGTTTCACTCTACTTGAAAGACGATTTAAACAAAATTCTAACTTTAAATCAAGGTACGTAGATTTTATAGAAGAGTATGAATTTCTTGATCATATGACATTAGTAAAAACAGAAAACACATCACGGTGTCTTAAAGGAAGACCGTGTAACTACTAAACTGCGAGTGGTTTTTGATGGTTCATGCCCTACAGATTCTTGTTATTCAATAAATGATCTCCAAATGGTAGGTCCTGTTATACATAACGACCTATTTTCGATACTTTTAAGGTTTCGAAAACATTCTTATGTAATTTCTTCCGATATACAAAAAATCTATCGCCAAGTTTTGATTAATCCATCCCAACGACATTTGCAAACTATTTTATGGCGATCAAGTTCAAAGTTATACATTAAATACAGTCACATATGGGAAAGCAGCTGCATCTTTTCTTGCAATTAGATGTATTCATGAATAAGGAATTCAATGCGAACAAACAACGCCCGAAATTTCGAAAATTATAAAATCTGATTTTTACGTGGACGATCTGTTAAATGGGTCCGAAATAATAGCCGATGCCATAAAAGTAGGAAAATCAATAGACACTAAATTAAAAACGGGTTGTTTTGAACTGATAAAATGGCTCTCTAATGAACCAGCAATAATCAATGGCATTTCAAAGAGTAAAGTTGCTCCATTGAAGAAATTAACTGTTCCTCGTCTAGAGCTTTTAGGAGCGCTGATACTTTCAAAATTGCTAAAAGATGTATCTGAATCCCTGAACATTAACTTTAATAAAATTATTCTTTGGTGTGACTCTACCATAGCATTAATTTGGATTATCACAGAACCAAGCATTTTAAAAGTATTTGTAGCCAATTCTTGTTGCTTCAATTCAGCAGCTAGTAAAACCAGAATACTGGCGGCATGTACCAACAAATGAAAATCACGCTGATTTACTTTCACGAGGCGTGAAACCCACAAATCTTTTAAATAACAACTTTTGGTGGCATGGTCCCGATAGGCTCTGTGATTCTCAAAACGCTTGGCCAAATTTAAATATCCCATTAAAAACAAACATACCTGAAATGAAAGAAAGGGCATATACATCACTCATACTCACTAAAACTGACACGTTATTCGACAACTTGTATTACCTATTGTAATAGATTTAAAACTAATTGTAAGTCTATTAAAAATGATAGAACAGTAGGATATTTAACTCACTACGAGATTCAGTGTACTTTGATACAACTGATCAAACTTGCACAATCAGAATGATTTCCATATTCATTAGATCAGTTTAAAAAGCGCCATCCTAGTTTAAATGCTTTTAATCATAAGGTTGATAAAATCTTCCACCCGTTCCATGCTTGTGGTCATAATTGAAGAGATGTACTCGTTTATTCAAACGTGGTTATGAGACGATCGATTTCGACACGTCAAGTGTCATTCTCAAGTCTCGCTACCTAGAAAAACAAAACCGTAAGTCAAATGACACTTATCCAATTATAAACTACTTACAGTCTATTATAAATTACTAAAATAAGACAACATCCGGGGGGCTCACATGGTACAAGTTTTTAGGTTAGGAATACCCTTCGGTCCAAGCCAACTGAAAAATGGCACATCACACACTGAAAAATAACAGTTGTTATAGTTACAAATATTAAATCAAACAAAATACATACAGTAGGTGGTCACGAACCGTGATAAACAGCTAAAAGCGTCTTAAAATTAAAATCTCAAAGGAAACCAAGAATAGACGCACGAAGTCGTAGTCATGTGTCAAACATGAGAAAACAAAAACACAAACAACGACATGAAGCCAGCCGCGGTTACAAAACCAAAATACAAACGATAATTACATAAAATTCAATGTCCAGACGTGTGAAACAAAGCGGCATAAGGGACAGAAGTCAAACAAAACAGTGAAGCGGAATGCGATGAGGACAAATGTAAATAGGGTTACGTCAAGTTGCGTGTGAAGTTAGGCTGTAAAGTAGGTTAGAATGTTCAAATTTTAAATTCTTAAAAGCGGGGGAGGAATGAAATTGGAGCAGGGATTTGGAGTAAACCTAGTTTGTGGTCACGTTATACTATAGCTAAATGTCGTATCGAGTCTCACTGTTAAAAAGGTAATTGCCCGGGAAATCGACAATGTTATTAAGGAGGTTCTGATCATCTTTATCTCTGAACTTTTTCTTCTGAATGTGGTAAATCTCTGTGTAGTAAACTTACGTTCGGTATTCACAGTAAAAGCAAGAAGCTCAGAGAAGCCTTCTAATTCTAATCTAAGTCACCCTCCTACAAATATCCGCCAAATTGATATTCGAATATCGACACTCTGCCCGTAATAGTAGTACACTGCGGAGTATCGCCGCTAGATGGCGCCGCACGGCCGCCACCACTCTATTTTAGTTCGAATCAGAGAAGACAGATGGCGCTCGCTGTACGCTGCGGACCGAAAACGAGGTTCGCACCGTATTCGCCGCTCTCCAGCCTCGCTCGCTCTCGGCGCGTACATACACACACGTACGTATTACGTATTATGTACATATTGGACGAGCGAGCGGTGCACTCTTACGATCGCACGCGCATACATAAGAGTATGTCAACGTTATTCATCGCGCCGTCGCGTGCAATATACGTATAAGTATTATTTTTTTGTATCCCTCGGCCTTTTTTTGTTTTGTTTTATTTGCTTCCGAAGGGAAGCTTAGAATTGTCGAAATCGACCACCGATTTTGAAGTTCTACGACGAACACTCCGCACTACAGTTTATTTCCGATTTTTACTTTATCATACGCAGTATGTAAAGTATTGTAATCGTGCCGAAAAAAAAAAAAATAAATTGGGATATTTTTATATTTTGTATGATAAAGATATGCGTCTGGCCACAACAGATTTTTTTTTAAAATTATACTCTTTCATTAAAAATAGTTGAACGTTACGTACGTGAACGTCGTCTACTTTAGACGCAAAGTATGATCGAAATTTATTATTATTTTAAATTAAGTTTGGATTATACCGTGTGTATAAGAAGTGCGTTATAAGAACATATCCAAATATGTTTGCGTTAGGGCAATTTTATTTTGGAAAGAAGAATCGTGAAAGACTCGTTCATTCTTGATTATATTGCTTATAGGTAGGTAAATCGACTAGAAGAACGATGGGTCGAAAGAAAAATTAAGACTTGATTAATTCGTAACAATTCGATAAAAAGATGGCAACGGCACGCGGTGTTCCCAAGCGGTCACCCATCCAAGTACTGACCGCGCCCGACGTTGCTTAACTTCAGTGATCGGACGAGAACTTTTTTTTTTTATTCATAACTTTATTAAAAACTGTTAAAAATTGGAATGTAGACAATATATACAGGGATAAAAACTGCATGCCTGGGCCCAACATGGCTTTTGTGCAGTGATAAAATTTATAATAAAAACACATGGTTTGTTGATAAAAATAGGTTTGTGTATGTATGTGCGTGTGGGTTTTTGTGCGTGTGTGTATGTGTATGTGTGTGTGTTTGTGTGCCTAGGTGTCTAGGTAGAGTATAGTTAAAAGTTATACTAAAATTAGGCACATAAGAGCGGCACAACACGCGCACTGATTTCTAGCGGCACGCACTACAGCGGTTCTTCGCCACCGCTGCCGAAACCGCCGCCGACGCCGTAATCGCCGTCGCTGCTGTAACTGCCGCCGCCGCCGCTGTCCTCTACGCCGCCGCTGCCAACTGCGCCGCCGCTGTCCTCTGCGTCGTCGCTCCCCTCATCGCTGCTGCTCGACTCGCCGATATCTCCGGCACCTCCGCCGATTTCTCCACCAACGTCCCCGTCGATTTCCCCGTCGATTTCCCCGACGTTCTCACCCCTATCGTACTCGGGCTCGAAGGCATATCGATGCTTGCCTTCAAGCCTGTTTTTTGTGATCTCATTTATTAATACATTTTCGTGGATTTTAGTTTTTTCATAAAATTTTGATAAGTCTCTTGAAATGATGTCCGAAATATATTCCACCTCCGAATTTTCATGCAACCAGTCAATTCTCGAATATCTGTCCCCATTTAAAATAATACGAAGAATTTTGTTTTGGCATCTCTGAAGCTTTTCCCTATGAGTTACTGCCGAATTCCCCCAAATTGCCGCGCCGTACATCATACCCGCTCTTATTATAGTCTTGTACAGGAGAATCTTGTTCCTTTTGCTTAAGAAGCTGTTTCTGTTTAAGAGCGGGTAGAGTACTTTAATTTTGCCCGCCGTTTTCTGTGTTGCTTTTTCAATATGTGTCCGAAAAGTTAATCTCTTGTCCAAAATAATTCCAAGGTATTTAATTTGGTTCCGAAAGGGTATTGTCTCTCCTCTTAGGGTTAAATTTCTATTAATTTGAATTTCCTGGTTGCGCTTCGTAAAGATAATTACTTCGGATTTTGAAGGGTTAGGCCGAATTTTCCATTTTCTAAAATATTGATCCAAAACGTGGAGGTGGACTTGGACGTGTAAGGTTGCGATCAGGGGATCTGGCGATGAACAATAGATGGCCGTATCATCCGCGTAAAGCGCTATCTTCGTTTGTGGTAGCTTGGGCATGTCGCACAGATACAAGCTGAACAGCAATGGGGAAAGTATGGCTCCTTGTGGCACGCCGAACTCGACCGAGCGGGCGGAGGAGATTTCGGTACCCACCCTTACCTGCAGCGTTCTGCTGCTGAAGTAGTTTTTCAGTAGGTGGATGAGGTAAGGGGGGTACTTCAGATGTATCAACTTCTCTAGGAGTCCTGTAGGCCATACTCGGTCGAACGCCCGCTCGATGTCCAGCGTTGCCATCGCCGTGTGCCACCTGCCGTTCATCTTTTCCGTGATGTCCGCTGTGATCCGTGCGACTTGGTGTATTGTACTGTGGCCGGGTATAAATCCGAATTGTTCGGGGGGTAGCGTGCTCTCTTCTTGGGTATACGTCATCAGGCGTTCGTTGATGATTTTTTCGACGATCTTGGAGAGCACGCTGAGCAGGGCTATTGGTCTATAAGATTCAGGTGCGGTCGGATTTTTACCCGGTTTTTGGATCGGCACTACTAGCGCCCGCTTCCACTCTTCCGGAAAGTGTTGCAGTTTTAGGACTGCCCTTGCTACGTGCATCATCTGCACTAATGCCTTTCTTGGCAGGTTTTGAAGCATTTTGTTCGTCACCTGATCAACTCCGGGGCTCTTTCGGGGATTGAAGCTTTTGATGATGCGCTGGATGGTCTTCGGAGTGATCAGGTGGACGTCGTCGGGTGCAGGAAAGGGCAGCTCTAAAAATCTCCGCACGTTGTTTGTGATGTTCCTGTGTTCCGGAAGAGTGTCCCCTTCTTCCCTGTGGACTCCTTCGTATTGGCTAGCCAGGAGCTCTGCTTTGTCGCTGTCCGAAATGACGTAATTTTGGTTTTCCTTCAAAGCCGGAACGGGTTTGTAACTTTTTGTTAGTTTTCTACTTTGCTTCCACAGTGAGTGGTCCTGTGTGTTCAGGGATGCCAGCCTGCTCTGCCAGATGTCGTTTCTGTGCTTGACGAGTTCTTTTTTAATGGCGAAGTTAAGTTGGTAGTACTCCGCCTTCGTATCCGGATCCCTTGATCGTTGAAAAGATCTTCTGGTACGGTTCCTACGCTGTATGAGGTCAAGAATGTGTTGAGGAGTAGTGTATTTGTTTTTTGGTGTTATTTGTCTCTGTTTGATTGAAAGAGTTGCTGCCGTGTTGATAATGTTTGTGAGTGTATTGACTGTGTTTTCTAGTGTGTTTACGTCCGAAATGTCTGTTGTGAGGTGTAGGTGTTCGTGTATGTGTGTGCGAAATTTTTTCCAGTTGGCAGTTTTGTAATCAAAAATGATTTTTGTGTTGGCGTGTGTCTCTGCATCACGTGCATCGTTTATGTACAGTATTATTGGGTAGTGGTCCGAGTTAAGTTCGTCCAAAGTCGTCACGTCCGTTATGTTGGCGATGTTTTTCATAATAGCGATGTCTATTATGGTGGGCGTGGTCCCCTGTTCAGGGTAGTGCGTCGGTGTATCTGGTGCAAGTAATATAGTGTTTGTCGTTTGTACGAAGTCATTTAAGACGTTGCCATTGAGATTATTCCGGTGACAACGCCAGGACGTGTGCCTGGCGTTCATGTCACCGATCACAAGGCAACGCTTGTCCCTGGTCAGGTTTGTCAGGTCCTGTTTCGTTAGTTTGTGACGTGGATTGTTGTAGATGCACGTGATGTAGATGTTGTCTTGTGTTTTAATTTTTACGGTCTGCAAGTGACGAATGTTTGTGTCTTCAATGAGCGCGTGTGCAATGGAGTTCCGTACCAGGATGGCGACTCCTCCCGATCTTCTCGTTCCATCTTTTCTATGGACCGTGTATCCGGTGATCCGGATGTCGTCCTCTTCGGTTAGCTTCGTCTCAGTCAAGCACATTACGTCGACGTTGTACCTGTCGAGGTATTCCCGCAGGTCTGGCATCTTTGGGATCAGGCTGTTGCAGTTCCACTCACTGACGGTATACCTAAACATGGTCTAAATCGTTGGTAAAAATTTGGAGGGCCTTCACCTTTGAAAATTTATCGGTGGAATTTTGCAGGTTCATTTTTAAATTTCGTAGGGCCAAAAGCATTTTGTCGAGATTTATTAATTTATTGATTTCCCTGAGCTCTGCAGCTATGTCCTCAAGGCTAGCCGTGCCAGTATCCAAACCGGTCGTACGGGAGGGTGATGTTGTACGTTTAGGAGTCCGGGGGATATTTTGGGAACGTGGAAATGGCGGGAACTCTTCTTCACGCCGCCGCTGTGATTGTGGTAGAGGCGCGGTGGACGGCTGCTGTGGCTGTTGGGAGTGCCAAGCATTTCTGGTTGGAGGCGGTGCCGGAATAAATTTGGGCTGTGCCGGTGTATTCCGCGATGGTGTCTGTCGCTGGGCCAGCTTCTTCTTGTACACCGGGCACGTAGGGGAATTTGCTGTGTGCCCTCCATGGCACAGACAGCATTCGACCTGCATTTTGTTCTCCCTAGTAATGGGGCAGTCTGCTGTCTTATGCTCATTCGGGCACTTCCGGCACCGCGGTAGAGCATGGCAGTTTTCCCCACCATGGCCCCACTGCTGACAATTGGTGCACTGGATGATGGGTTTGCTATTCTTTAGCGTCTGCCAGAAAATTCTCATGCCAGACACGTATCGGACGTTATCTTGCAGATGCTTTAACGTAACATCTTTATTTAACGTCACTATGAATTTTCTGGCGCGCGTACCATGCATCAGGAAACATTTGTGTGCAATGATGTTATATTCTAATTTTAGTTCCTGCGTTACCTCGCGTGGGTTGTAGTCAGCAGCGAAGCCCTCCACGACAAACGCCTTCCTCCGCTCATCCCGCGGCGTGAAGGTGTGGAAGTCAAACTTGCCTTTGTATACAGCTATTATAATGCGCCATTGTTCCATGGTATTTACCGTAATAGAAGTTTGGTCGCGCAAATATCTAATGCGGTATTGTCCGCATCCAACTAGCTTGTTGAGATCCGCCGCTAGTTCCTTGTGTGATTGGTCGCCGGATGTATGAAGTACGATAGGGGGCGGGGCTTGATTGCGGACACCTGGAGAGGTGTTTTGAGAAACATTATTAGAGGGGTTACCTAGGCACACACGAGTGCCAAGCTACCTTCGCTACGGTGAACACGTGCCTATCTCCGCTACGCTTCGCAACGCTTCAACGCTTCGCAGTAAGTACATGGTGATATCCAAGCTACCTATTTGTTTTGTCCGCGATTATTGAAACTAATTGCTTGTGTTGCGGAGGCAGCGCAAGTAATTGGTGGATATACTATCGTTATATCGACGATTTGCCTACAAGCGGGACTCCCAAACACGTGTCGACTGTGTTGTGACGGTTCAGTCTCACGGCTGGCCGTTGCACGCCGTTCGGGCGGTTTGGGCGTCGCGACGGTAATCGTCGATACGTTACCTGAATTTTCCTTTTATTTTTACCATTTTTCCCGACGAATTCGGTCTTTTGTTTTCATTTTCCCGAGCACGTGCTCCAGTTTTAGTTTTCTTTTCATTTTCCCGTGACTGGGTCGTCACCTAGCCACGCCCCTGGTACGTTCTGCCACGACTCTCCACGAATACCAACGCGGCACCAGCTGGTATTCGTTTTCCCCTTGCCATCACTATGGCTAACAACCGTGATTTCATGGACGTCGAGACCGACGGCATCGACTCTCCGCGCACATCAGCACCACCGACAGCGCCACAGGACATCCTCAGCGAAGCTACCAAAGCATTCGTGCTGCTGGAACCAGCCGACATGATGGCGTACATCAACATGCTCCGAGCGATTGCACTGGAAGTCACCAGGGAGTCCGACGACTCCTTTGATGACGACTTCTCCGAGTCCGACAACTCCATCACCTCTGTTACCGGCAAGTCATCAAAGAAGAGGAAAGTTGTCCCTTCTACCACCAAACCTCCCGTTTCCTCCAAGAAACCTCCCGGCAAGCAACCGCCACCCCAGCGTCCCGCAGCAACCTCTCCGGTACCCGGAACATCTTCGGGTACCAACGTACCTACCCAAGCCCCGCCCACAATTCCGAAACCAGCCAAGTCGACCACCCAAGCTCCACCCATCGTTCTTCGCAACAAGGAGAGTTGGATGGAAGTCAGGAAGACCCTCCACGACGCCGGTATCCGGACGAAAGCGGCCACGAACACCCAGGCCGGCATCCGGATACAACCGTCGAGTCTGAAAGACCACGCATCCATCGTCGACCGATTTTCCAAGGAAGCCACGCCCTTCCACACGTTTTCAACTCCCGAGAACCGCGAGTTGAACATCGTGATTAGGAAGCTGCCGCTCGAGCTACCTATTGAGGAGATAGCGACTGACCTTGATGAGAAAGGCTTTACTCCTTCGAGAGTAATCAGGATGAAGAATCCATCGACCAGAAACCTGATGCCTCTGGTGCTGGTATCAGTACCCAGAACACAACAACGGCTCTACAACATTACCGACGTCTGCGGCATTTTGATTGAGATTGAACCATTGAAGAAGTCTCCTTCGATCAGTCAATGCCACAGATGTCAGCTGTTCGGTCACGGGTCTACCTACTGCCGGGCCCCTCCAGGATGCAACCGTTGCGCCGGCGACCATCTCACGCCGGACTGCAAAGTCGCTGACGATGCACCCAATAAATGCCGGAACTGCGGCGGCAGTCACCGTGCATCCTATCGCGGGTGTCCGCGTTCTCCGAAGCGGAAACTAGCCCCAGCCCAACCTCCACAACCCAGAGCCACCGTCGCTCGGAAAGCGCACCCTAGCGCTGCTCAGTTTGCAACCACTGGCAAATCTTTCGCCTCCAGCGTCAAAGGCCCCGCCCCTACACAAATGGCCACTCCCCCAACACTCTCTGCCTCTGACAAAGAGGAACTTCTACTTGGTATTAACCAACTTCAATCCCAGCTACTCGTCATAGCAACCCAGTGTCAAAACCTCTGTGCCCGATACAACATTCCATATTAATCCTACGTACCTCCCAAACTCATTCTTTCCTACTGTTACTCCTTCGTTTAAAGAAACAACCCGTCAAGTCCTTCCACCAAAATCCTCCTCCATGCTTTTGGAGTTCCCTTCCCACTACCGGGGTTCAAAAGTCATACACTTAACCTCTAATCCAGAATCACCATGTATCAAGTCAAGGGTTACCTAGGGGGTTCTGGGTCTGGCAGGGAGTGGAGTCGTTGGCGGCATCGGGTGGGTCGATGGTCGACAGAAGAGCGTATTTGTTACGCGTTACCACGATGATGGAAGATGGTGGCGTTTTCCGACGTACCATCTCTCGTTTGCGCTTTTTCTGGAGTTGGAAGTTGTCATCCGAGTCCTGGCGATGGTCGGCGTTCTTCGGTTAGTCCTTATCACCATCCTCACAGTCCATTTCGGATTCGCTGGAGGAATCCGCTGGAAGTTCAGGGAATTCTTCCGAGCTTTGGGGCGTTGACATTTGACTGTCAAACTGACTGCCTGGGCTGTCAGAGTGACAGCTTGAAGGGCCACACTTTCGGTCGATTTTTAAGCGTCCAGGCGCGAAATTGACGGAAACTAACACTAGTTAACACTGAAATGTCAATAAAAGAACGATAATGAACGTGATTTAACAATAAAACTAACAAAATAAGCGAAAAAACTATGAGAATCGCGGAGCAGAGATAAACACGAGTGACTTGTTGACTTCGTTGCTAGGCGATGGACGAGAACTGGTATTTTCAACGTGGTATGGCCGTTGCCATCAATTTCTCTCGCATCAAGGGCTCATAAACGGACAATCGCCAATATACTAACTACAGAGAGATGTAAGACACGGTGCCCGACCGCGGCGCCACCGGTCTGAGACGGCCAACAAAAAAACAACATTTCATTGTCGTTACTACCAGCGGCAATAAAAAAAAAAATTGGGGCAAACAATAAGACACGCACTGCAAAAACAAACAACATAGTACATGGTGTTTCGTGATTAGGGGACAAGTTTAGTGACTTTTGGTCCCCGGTAGTGGGAAGGGAACTCCAAAAGCATGGAGGAGGATTTTGGTGGAAGGACTTGACGGGTTATTTCTTTAAACAGAGGAGTACAGTAGGAGAGAATGAGTTTGGGAGGTACGTATAGTTATGTTTCGATGTTGAATCGGGTGCACAGTTTTTGGAATTCGGTAGCAATGCTGACTAGCTGGGTTTGCAATTTATTGAAACCTCGGATAAATTCGGCTTTATCGGAGGCAGATAGTGCTGGGGGTGTGGCCACCTGTGTAGGGGCGGGGCCTTGGACCATTGAGGCGAATGTTGTGCCAGTGGTGGTCGACTGAGCGGCGCTAGAGTGCGCTGTGGGGGTCGCGCTGGGTCGGGGTCGTGAAGGGTTTGTTGGGGCTGGTTTCCGCTTAGGACAGCGGGAGCAGCCGCGGTAAGAAGCGCGGTGACTACCGCCACAGTTCCGGCACTTGTTGGGATGGTCGTCTGCGACTTTACAGTCCGTTGTCAGATGATCGCCGGCGCAGCGATTGCATCCTGGCGGGGCCTGGCAGTAGGTGGAACCATGACCGAATAGTTGACACCTGTGGCACTGGCTAACCGACGGAGATTTCTTCAATGGTTCGATTTCGATCATAATGCCGCAGATGTCTGTAATGTTATATAGCCTTTGTTGTGTTCTCGGGACTGATACCAGCACCAGAGGCATGAGGTTTCTAGTCGCCGGATTCTTCATCCAGATGACGCGAGAGGGCGTAAAGCCTTTCTCCTTCAGGTCGGTCGCTATCTCCTGAATTGGTATCTCGAGCGGCAGCTTCCGTATTACGATATTCAACTCCCGATTCTCGGGAGTTGAGAACGTGTGGAAGGGCGTGGCTTCTTTGGAAAGTCGGTCTATGATGGCGGCGTGGTCTTTAAGACTCGACGGTTGTATCCGGATGCCGGCCTGGGTGTTCGTGGCCGCTTTCATGTGGATACCTGCGTCGTGGATACTCTTCCTCACTTCCATCCATTTCTCGCTGTTGCGAAGAACAATGGGTGGAGCTTGGGTGGTCGTCTTGGTTGCTTTTGGGATGGTGGGCGGGACTTGTTTAGGGACGTTGGCAGCCGAAGATGTTCCGGCCACCGGCGAGGTTACTGCGGGAGTCTGGGTTGGCGGTTTCTTTGAGGAAACGGGAGGTTTGGTGGTAGAAGTGGCGACTTTCCTCTTCTTGGTTGACTTGGTGGTAACTGAGGTGATGGAGTTGTCAGACTCGGTAGTGTTGTCTTCGAAGGAGTCGTCGGACTCCCTGGTAACTTCTAGTGCGATGGAGCGTAGCATGTTTATGTATGCCATCATGTCGGCTGGTTCTAGCATCACAAAGGCTTTAGCTGCCTCGCTGAGGATGTCCTGTGGCGCTGTCGATGGTGCTGACATACGCGGTGAGTCGAGGTCGTCGGTCACGACATCCATGAAGTCGCGGTTGTTGGCCATAGTGATGGCAAGGGGAAAACAATTACCAACTGGTGCCGCGTTGGTATTTGTGGAGAGTCGTGGCAGAAGGTACCGGGGGCATGGCTAGGTGACGACCTAGTCACGGGAAAAATGAAAGAAAAGTAAAACAGGAGCACGTGCTCGGGAAAATGAAAACAAAAAGACCGAATTCGTCGGGAAAAATGGAAAATAAAAGGAAAATTCAGGTAACGTATCGACGATTACCGTCGCGACGCCCAAACCGCCCGAACGGCGTGCAACGGCCAGCCGTGAGACTGAACCGTCACAACACAGTCGACACGTGTTTGGGAGTCCCGCTTGTAGGCAAATCGTCGATATAACGATAGTATATCCACCAATTACTTGCGCTGCCTCCGCAACACAAGCAATTAGTTTCAATAATCGCGGACAAAACAAATAGGTAGCTTGGATATCACCATGTACTTACTGCGAAGCGTTGAAGCGTTGCGAAGCGTAGCGTAGATAGGCACGTGTTCACCGTAGCGAAGGTAGCTTGGCACTACAAAAACAAACAAAGCAACGCTCGGTTCTTTATGATTCTGCTATTCAGACAGATGCACCTCTTATAAATGTCAAACAATGAATGTAAATAAAAACAAACGGCCTCCGTCCGGTCGTCAAAATAGTGATTTAATTTCTATTTTAATTTCATTAGTACACAATTTTTTTTTGTTTTCTTTATCGACTTTTGGGTGATAGTCTAGGATCTAGAAACAAATTCTTTTCCAAGGCACGACGTTTATTACATGCAAATTAAAAATGAAGCTGTATGAAAATCTAAACGACAATTAGTATAGAAAGATGAAAACCCCGGCGCCGCCCGCGCCGCTGCTGCGTAACACGACGCTCTTATTAGCATATCCTTTTCAGCAAAATCGCAAGGTGACCGAGCCGGACGGGCTCTCGTCAACATACACCGTACAACGAACATGACAATCGCGACGGAATCCGAACAAACGCACCGTCGCGCGCGTCACCGTGCCGAGCTACTCCGGACATGAACGCGCTCGGGCAGCGCTCAGGCTAGCCCTTATTGCGTCACCGTCCGACGGCGGGGGCGCGGACGCCGGCGCCGCCGACTCCCCGACGTCACCGGACGCGTCCGCGAGCGTCCCGCGAACACGCGCGTGCCGAGAACGCCGCGTCCGACACCGAGAAACGGCGAGAACCACCCGGCAGCCGTGGGGATATCGCCGCGGTCGGCGACGCCCCGTATCGCTCGGCGCGGTCCCTTCGCGTCCGCGCCGCTCACGTAGACGCGCGGGACGTCCGTGAAAACGAGCGACGCGACGGCGTCACCCGGCGCGCCCCGAGGGCGTCGCGAAACGCTCGCCGATTTCGGGCAAACGGGTCGCGCTCCGGCGACGGTAAACTTTCGAGCAGCGCGGCATCGCACTGCCGCCAGTTGCGAGCCGCGCGGGCTCGTCGCCCCCGCGCCGCCGTCCTTGCACGATGCGACGACGTCGGCGGCGGGATTTACACGCGCGCGCGACGCGCCGCGGCGCCTCGAAGCGAACGGTGCGGACACGAGAGCGGCGACGGGCCGACCGATGGACGGCGCGGTAATTTCTTTGGCGTTCCGGCTTCGGTACGTGCGGACCGTACGAGGACGACGGCACTTAGAAAATTCTCCCATATTGCTACAACTCTCCGCCTGGTTAGCACGCAACGTTAGCACACTTGATTACTTTACTCATCTTATTTTATTACCTGACGACGACGATACGAGATGACCGACGTACAAGCGCAACAGCAGACAGCTGCCTCCCCGGCGGCCGCCGCTCCGGCGAAGAAGGCTGCGGCCGGCTCCGCCGCCGCATCCAAGAAAGAGAAGAATCCGAGATCGAAACCGACGCACCCGCCGACCTCGGACATGGTAAACGGCGCCATCAAGAGCCTGAAAGAGCGCGGCGGTTCGTCGCTGCAGGCGATCAAGAAGTACGTCGCCGCCAACTACAAGGTCGACGCCGCGAAGATGTCTCCCTTCATCAAGCGGTACCTGAAGGCGGCCGTCGCCTCCGGCACTCTCGTCCAGACGAAGGGAAAGGGAGCTTCCGGCTCCTTCAAGCTGGCCGCGTCGACGGCGAAGAAGGCCGACGCCGCCGCCGAGGGCGGCGCCTCGAAGGCCGTCTCCCCGGCGAAGAAGAAAGCGGCGGAAGCCGCGAAGGCCAAGACCGGCGCCAAGAAGACCGCCGCTTCCGCCAAAACGAAGAAGGCGGCGGTAGAGAAGAAGGCGACGACGGCCGCCGCGAAGGCCAAGAAACCGGCTGCCGCGGAGAAGAAGGCGACCGCCGCGTCGAAGGTGGCGAAACCCAAGTCGCCGTCGAAGGCGAAAAAGGCGACGAAGGGACCGACCAAGAAGCCCAAAGCGCCGAAGCCGAAAACCGCCAAGAAGGCAGCCGCCACGAAAACGTCGCCGAAGAAAGCCGCCTCCCCGAAGAAGAAATGAGCGCCAGTTGTCCGCGCAGCAGCAGCAGCAACCTCGTCGATCCGTCTACCAGACGCCGCCGCTATCGCACGGCGAAAAATGGCCCTTTTCAGGGCCAACAAAAGCTCCAAAAGAGAACGAATACGAACGTTTCGACGAAATCTAACGAACTAATTCGCTCACTCGGACACTATTCCGTATGGTCCGTTGTGTTTATATTTGATTCTTATTTCTCCTTGTTCTCCCTGTTGTATTCGATTCGGGTTCAACCACTCTCGGGTTGGGTTGTTTTTTGTTTTTTTTTCTACTCGGGTTGGGTTCGGTTCGGGTAGCCTCGCTCGCCGGAAGCGCGCCAAAAAAATCCAGTCTTAACAAATTCATTTAGTTGCCGAAAGCGCGCTTTCGGCGAATGTTATAGAAAAAAGGAAAGACATAAAACAAATTTCGTTCAACATAATGAAAAAAAAAAAAATCATAGTTTTTTTATGTCGTTCTGTTTGTCGGACATTAGCTTAGAAGATACAGCGGAACATAAGAACAAATAAACAAAAAAATTATTTAATCGTACTTTCTACCTGCGGCAATAAAAAAAAACAATTTAGCCAAACAATAAATCGTTGCGCGTTCGTAGCCAATTAGGTAGGATTCGTAAGACGCGATTGGTATCCCTACTGTCGGCCGGCTAATGACTTTATTGCCGGGCACCGAGCTATTGTCAGCCCTATTGTCTAGAAAATATGAATACGCCCTCACTAAACAATGACAATGAAAAGATAAAAAAATTGTAAAGCGAAACACAGTCTTCTTTCTTTTGTACATAATACTCCACCCGTTCGTTACGACGACGCGATGTTCGTTCTACTTCGATAATCGGTATTGGTGGTTCTGAAAAGAACCGGTCGTTCGTGCGCGTGGCGGCTGCATACGTACGTACGGAGCAGCGCGGGGTGATTTAAGCCCTCTCGCCGCGGATGCGCCTCGCCAATTGGATGTCCTTCGGCATAATGGTGACGCGCTTGGCGTGAATAGCGCACAGGTTGGTGTCTTCGATGAGACCGACCAAGTATGCCTCGCTAGCCTCCTGCAGCGCCATCACGGCGGAGCTCTGGAAGCGGAGGTCGGTCTTGAAGTCCTGCGCGATCTCCCTGACGAGGCGCTGGAAGGGCAACTTCCTGATGAGAAGTTCGGTGCTCTTCTGGTAGCGACGGATCTCGCGGAGAGCGACGGTACCGGGCCTGTAACGATGAGGTTTCTTGACTCCTCCGGTGGCGGGCGCGCTCTTGCGGGCCGCTTTCGTGGCGAGCTGCTTGCGCGGAGCTTTGCCACCGGTGGATTTGCGAGCGGTCTGCTTAGTACGGGCCATCGCGAAAAAAAAAAAATAGTTTTTTATCACTCGACGATTGAACTAAAGAGCTAACTGACGCGGCGAGCGACTGTCGGCTTGTGCGCCTAGATCTAACTGAATGTTTTCGAGATAAGAGACAAGGGGAGACCCCTTTCTGTCTCGACAGGATGCTAGGGAATGCGCTATCTTAGGCCGCGCATTTGAGTGGATACCTGGCCGTCTATGAATGTATCGGCGAGGTCGTAGTGTTCTATTTTTAGAAGAGTATTGACCTCGTCCGGTTTCACTGTGAAAACAGCGTCCTAGACGGGTAGAAATTTTTCCATAGAAAAAGGATAAAAAACACGAAAAAAGTTTCAAAGAACTAGATATTGCCGAAACCGACAATTAAGAATTAGCGGATAAATTAAAGACTGGCGAGCACAATTTTTAAAAAACGCTGGACTCGATGGGATTGAACCCGTGCGGCCAGCACACAAGCCGAGGTCGTTAGCCTCTGCGCTATCCAGTGTCTATACCTATATTACTGGAGACTTGGGTATAAGCGGAACTACATGTGTGTTGAGGCTTCTGCTGCCAGCTGTGCAAAAACAGACCGAATAGATAAATTATATAATAAATAGATATACAATAAATTAGGACTATGCTATTTAGATGACTAGAAAATTTGTTGCGACGTTAACGACAAAGCGGCAGCACTGGGGCTGCAGGAATGACTAGAGAAAATATCACTTTGGGCTGAACGATAGAGATAAGTTATTAATAATAAATAGTAAAATGGGACAGAACCAGTACTATTACAAGACATATAATTTAAATAATGACATACATGGAGTTATCAAACCTCGGGTGATCTTTTTCGTTAAGGAACTGGGCGGTGGAGAAGGGCCGTTTTAGGACGGTTTCTACGCACCCTCGCAGTTCCAACGTAGTCAAGTGCGTCTACAACGAGGGGATTAGGGTGATTTTCGGCATTTCCCAATCGCTTTTGCGAAGACTTAAGAATAAAGTCGGAGATCTTTTCCACGCCAGTCTCCTCGTGAAGTAAGGTCATATTAGTCCTCCAGGGCGCGTTGGTGGCAATTCTTAGATACTTATTCTGCTGACTTTGCAGTTTTTTAATGTGTGTAGGGGCAGCAGTGCCCCATACCAGACTTCCGTAAGTGATTATGGGTCTGAATACCTGTTTTAGCAGGAGGATTTTGTTGGCCGTTGACAGTCTGCTACCACGATAGATCATCGGGTAGAGCATGCCAACGGCCTTAGCTCCGTTTTTGGCGGCTATATCGAGGTGCTGGCACCACGTCAGCTTGTCATCCAGAGTGACGCCCAAGTACTTGACCGTTCTGGCCTGTGGGATTGGTTCCCCATCTAGGTAGAGCTGCTCTCGATTCAGAAGAAGTCGATTGGTGAAAATTATTGATTGACTCTTACCCGGATGGGGAAGGAGCTTCCAATCGCGGAAGAAGGCCGAGGCCAAGTTTAATGCGGACTGGACGCGGCGGTGGGCTAATATTTCAGCTCTGCAGCTTGCCAGAAAAGCGATATCGTCCGCATAAGCAAACAGTGATGTTGCTTCCGGTTTGGGAAAGTCGGCAGTAAATAGATTGTATAGAGTTGGAGAAAGGACCGCGCCCTGTGGGACTCCGGCTCTGATTCTCCTGGGGTTTGAAATAACATCCCCAACCGACACCACGAAGCTGCGGTTTTTGAGAAAAGATTCGATTAGCTCAACGAGGAAGCTGTTAATTTGCAGCCTATGCAGCTTTGCCGCGAGGCCCTCATGCCATACAGAGTCGAAGGCCCTTTTGATGTCCAGGAATGCTCCTATTGCGACATCTCTATGGTCAAGGGCCTCGTGTATGGATTCGGTAAGCCTGAGGAGTTGCAGCTCAGTCCCGTGCGAACTACGGAAGCCGAACTGCTCCTGCGGGATTACGTCCAGCTGTTCGCATTCAGCTAGGAGCCGGGAAAGAATTACTCTTTCCGTAATTTTGCCCAGAGTGGGCAGTAGACTAATAGGCCTATAGTTACAAGGATCATCTTTAGGCTTGCCTGGTTTATGTATAAGGACTACCTTAGCCTTTTTCCAGGAATCGGGGAATTGTCGAGATTCTAAAATCCCGTTAATGATATCGACAAGTGCGATCTGAGCTGGCTCCGGGAGACATTGGACCATGACATTGGAAATGCCGTCGATCCCGGGAGCTTTCTTGCTCTTTAACGCGCCTATAAGCCTGTGCACCTCCTCAAGGGTGGTGGGGGTGATGACTACACCCGGTCTGAGTCGGTCCTCCTCTAGACGCCGGAGGACGGACCGATGCACGTCTTCGTCAGGGGTGGCGTTATTAAAAATCTCGAACAAGGTGTCCGCGAATAGTTCGGCTTTCTCGGGATCCGAGTTTGCCACTGTACCTCCATGACGAAGGATACCAATGCCGACCCGACGCTTTCGAAGGGCCCGTCCCATAGACCAGAGACTGCCGTCCTCGGGTTGGAGGCTCTCCAACTTGGCCTGCCACCTGGCATTAGATAAATTTTGCAGAGCTGTTCGGACCTGCTCGTTTAGCCTATTTTTAATTAGCTTGTCTTGCGGGGAGAGCGTTATTTTGAATATTCTAATCGCCCTGCGCCGTGCCTGAATTAGTGCTAGTACTTCGGGCGGGACGTCGTCGACAGTTTCAGAAACGCACCGGACAGTGGTAGAGGATGTGTACGCTTCCTGGATCGCATTCTCCAGGTGCAGAAGCTTAGAAGAGGGGCTGGTGGCTGTCTCAGGAACAGAGAACTGCGCCAACCCTTCCTTAAACTTCTTCCAGGATGTTTTATGTCTTTCATATTGTTGTGGGTTCGAGTCATAGACTGTTCCCCAACAGAACATAATTGGGAGATGGTCGGAGGAGAGTTCGTTGACTACCTCAATGTCATCGCTAATGGTGGCATTTTTCGTGACCACGACGTCCAGAACGTCGGCATATTGTCGATCCTGGTACGGAAATCTGGTCGGGGTTAGTGGCGCGTTAATAAGCAGGTCGAGGTAGCCCGCTATCGTGTTAAGGCGACGACCATTGGGATTGATTGTGCGAGAGTTCCAATTCGTATGCTTGGCATTTAGATCGCCTGCAAGAATAACATTAGCCCCCAGTTCACTGAGTTTGAGGATGTCCTCGTGGGTGATCGGTTTGTGTGGCGGATTGTACGCCGACACGATTGCGATCGTGCCCGTTGAGGTAGTGACACTGACAGCTGTTGCCTCAAGACTGGACAGATCAGGAACGAGGAATTCATTGTGCTCAATGGAGCTTTTAACAAAAATAGCCGTGCCTCCGCCCCGATCGTGCAGACGATCGTTGCGGTAGCAGTTGTAGTTGGCTAGGGTTGCTCGCCGGCTTGGTTTAAGATGGGTCTCGCTTACGAGAACAACGTCCACCTTGTAACGCATCACCAGCTCGCGGAATTCCTGGAGTTTGCCTTGGATGCCGTTAGCGTTCCATGCTAGAATACGCAGGTAGCGTGGTTTGCTTTTAACGTGTCTGGGCATTAAAAATTGTTAAAATTTTGCGCCAGGTTTGTGAACATGGTAGAGAGTGCATTTACGGCTTCCTTTAGCTGGCCAATAGTGGCCGAAAGGTCTTGTGGTGATAGGGGCGACTGTTTCGACGAGCCCTTTTTCACCATTTGAGCCATGCTTGGCCTAGACACGAGCATTTGGGTTGTTGGGACTTGCTGCTGTCTAGGAAGCTGGGGAAAATTGTCGATATTTTGTTTGGGGGCGGTCTTAGCGGATCCCTGTGGCTGGACTGGTGGTTTTTTGGTGGGCCTGTTTTTGGGCGCGCGCTTGCAACCTCTATAGCTCGCTCTGTGGCCTTCACCACAGTTGTAGCACTGATGGGGGCCGTCTGGGTCGGCCTTACAATCACGGGAGTCGTGAGGTCCAGCACAATTTTTGCAGTGGAAGTCTGCTGTACAATTGGAGGAACTATGCCCGAAGAGGAGGCAGCGGAAACACTGTCCTACTTCGGGGGATTTTTTTAGAGGTTCCACTGAGATGACAAGGCCGCAGAGGTCGGTGATATTATATATATCGCGCTTCTCTCTGGGCAGAGTGACAAGTATCAGTGGCATCTCCTCCTTATTGCGGGGGTGTTTCATGCGGATGATTTTTGTCGGGGTAAAGCCCTTTTTGATAAGGTCGTCCTTGGCGTCATCGAGACTGAGCTCGATATAAGCGCCGCGTATTACTACAAGGAGGTCTCTTTCCTCTTGTGGAAGGAACGTGTGATGCTGAGTTGAAGAATCACCCAGTACTTGGATCACTTTTTTGTACTCCTCAAGGTTTGGGGTTAGTACTCGGATACCCGATTGGGTTGATATTGCAGACTTAAATGTGATGCCCTTCTCCACGAAAGTGGCTCGAAGGGCTGTCCATTTTTGTTTCTCCCTGATCACTATAGGTGGAGCAGGGAGGTCTTTGGGTGTAGCTTTGACAGTACCGGTGGAGCTAGAATCAGCCGTTTGATTAGTGCTTGCCTGTTGTTTGTTTGTATTGCGCGCTGCGACGCCGGAAGAGGCGGTCTGGCGTTGGTTTTTCGGCTTAATGCCGGAAGGACCAGGTATAATTGGGGGCGTGGCCTCATGAAAGGGAGGAGCCAATGTATTGTATGGACGCTCCTGATTTTGGGTCTCCTGTTTGGCTGTCTTGGTTATTTTGGAAGATACTCTGATCTTCTTCCTTTTGCGGTTTGTGGTAGTCGAATCAGATTCGACCGTAGCTGATTCGTTCGAGCTGCTGGAGTCTGATTCTTTTAAAAATTTGGTCAGGACAGTCTCTGTTTCCCGGAGAATGAGGGAGACATCTGATTGGTCGGTGCAAGATTGGATATATTCGATCACCAACTCGGGCGTCAACGCGCGTATTAGCGCTGCGCGTGTGTCCTCGGTAGTAAATAAAGAGCTGTCGTTAGACGACGTGTGCTCTGGCAATTCTGGTAAAGAACCATCATTTGTGTCCATGAGGTTAAAATTGGTGGATTCGTTTCCCGACATTTCCACGGATTGCAATTGCAAATCGAAGAAATGTGTATGTGGGAACTAATTCTAGACCTGGTCAGGAATACCAGCTGTAGAAGCAGCTGGCAAGGCGGGAACCGGGCCGTGCCGCAAAAAGCGGTTCGGTGCCCGGTCCGACGAAAGCCAATTTAGATGTTGGACAGATATGTAATACTATATAATAGTATATTAATATAAGAAAACTATAAAGAAAACTATAAAGAAAACTATAAAGAAAACTGGCTTCGCCGTAGGTGATAAATAAAAAGACTTCGTATAACGAAAAATAAAATAAAGAATTCTCTTTGTTAAAACAAAACAAAAATTGATTCTTGGACTGAGTAGTCCTAACGGGATTCTCCCGCGAGGTGCCGGGAAAGCACGCCCGCCGGACGAGAGCGCACCAGTCTCCTACTAGTACGTCCCAATCACAGCAGAGCGCGCCCGACAGCCTCGGTGTTGAAGAGTTCGTCGATGGACGAAGGAGGAAGAGCCCTATCGCGTAATTAACAACGAATCCCTGTACCGCCCACGCGTACAGAAAGCTAGTCGCAGCGTAACTTGAAGTTAGCACTGCCGCCCTTCTGCAGCCGGCACGACAAGAAATTCGCTTGCTGTTAATCCCGCAGGACCCTTACCTCAGAAGCGTCTCTGCGGATCCCGCCTTGCACACACGAGAGTCGTGGTCAAGGTTGAGGATCGCGCAAGAGGGCGTACACTTAAAGGATAAGTGCTTGGAGCAGTCTCTTTGCCGGTGCTGAGAAGCACAGGTCACTCACACACTCACTCACTGATATTAGACTATGCGGGACTAGCACGTCCGACCTCAGCGAAGCATGTATCTCGTGTGTGTGTGCGCCTAGACAGGCCGGCGACCCGTATTTACACCGTCGGGCGGCGTTCGAGCACGTCGGCCGCCGATAGGTCCGGGAAACTGATCGACGGGCGTGGCCTCCGTGAGCTATAAAAAGCGACCGATTTCGATTTCGGACAGCAGTACAGTCGAACTCGCACGTACGACATTAGCAAAAATGACCGGCAGAGGTAAAGGCGGTAAAGGTCTAGGAAAAGGTGGCGCCAAGCGTCATCGCAAAGTTCTTCGCGATAACATCCAGGGCATCACCAAGCCTGCCATCAGGCGTCTGGCCCGTCGCGGCGGAGTGAAACGTATCTCCGGTCTGATCTACGAGGAGACTCGCGGCGTCCTCAAGGTGTTCCTCGAGAACGTCATCCGCGACGCCGTCACCTACACCGAGCACGCTAAGAGGAAAACCGTCACCGCCATGGACGTCGTATACGCCCTAAAGCGCCAAGGCCGCACCCTGTACGGATTCGGTGGCTAAGCGACGCGACGACGACGACCGCGCTAAAGACATCGCAACGGCACCGTCAACGACCGGTTCTTTTCAGAACCACAAATATTCATATCTAAAGTGAACTACTCGGCAGTCGGCGAACGAACGTTATCAATAATTAACTAATAAGTAGTAGCGACGCACAACGCCGCTAATAGATAAAATATATAATAAAAAAAAAAAAACAGGGAAGAAAAAATATCGAAAAGAAACTTACTTCCGTTAGAAAAGACTAATAGACTATAATACAGTAATAATTAATTTTTTTTTAAATTAACTAAATCGCTGTGCAATCTAGGGAAAATCAATTGTCGGTTCTTATTTAGAGACAAAAGTTGCTTTTTTTTCTATTAAATAAGTAATAAATAAATCCCTTCGATAACGGTCCGATATCCCTTCGATTTTTTTGACGTTTTGGCCTTCTTAGGACATTCTTTGCGCAACTTCGATTATAAAGCGCAAAAAATAGAAGAAATTCATTATCGCGTATCCGTTTATGGCCGTTGTCCGACTGCCAACGGGTGAGCAAAAAATATTTAATCGTTTTAACTTTCTGCGGCAATAAAAAAAAAACAATTTAGACAAACAATAGACAACGCACTACAAAAACAAACAAAGCAACGGTCGGTTCTTTATAGTTATGCTATTCAACAGGACGCACCTGTTATAAATGTCTAACAATGAATAGAAATAAAGACAGAACGGGCTTTGTCCGGTCGTCAAAATTACTTCATTTTTTTAAACTATGCGATCAGTTCTCTACTTTTGCGTGATAATCTAGTTTTTTTTTTTTTTTCAATGCACGTTTATTAAGTGCCTTTTTAACGGCCTATACTGCCCGTGGTAAGTTTCCGTTGCAAATAGACTATCTTTTTTAGTTATGCCCATCAATAATCTCGTTATGAAAAAAATGAAGCTGTATGAAATGTACGTCAGTCAGCTTGTTCGCTGCGTTGTTCGTTCGACTATCTCGAGTAATTGAACTAGCTTGTCACTCTACTGGTATTCGTTTTGTGGCCCTGAGAAGGGCCGTGTCGAGCGCGCCCCAGAAGCGGGAAGCGCGCGAGCGACGCCAACGACGGCGCTTAGGGTTTCTTCTCGGTCTTCTTGGGCAAGAGTACGGCCTGGATGTTCGGCAGGACGCCACCTTGGGCGATCGTCACACCCGACAGGAGCTTGTTCAACTCCTCGTCGTTACGGATGGCGAGCTGCAAGTGTCTCGGGATGATACGGGTCTTCTTGTTATCTCTGGCGGCGTTACCGGCCAACTCGAGCACTTCGGCGGCCAAGTACTCCATGACGGCGGCGAGGTAGACGGGCGCACCGGCGCCGACGCGCTCAGCGTAATTACCTTTGCGGAGGAGTCGGTGAATACGACCTACGGGGAACTGTAATCCTGCCCTACTGGAGCGGGACTTCGCCTTTCCCTTCACTTTTCCGCCTTTGCCGCGTCCTGACATTATGTGCGCGTGGGTAAGTAGTTCGATTAGTAGTAGTTAATCGGTAAGAGCAGCCCGAGCGACTGTAGCCAAAACACATAGTACATGGTGTTTCGTGATTAGGGGACAAGTTTAGTGACTTTTGGTCCCCGGTAGTGGGAAGGGAACTCCAAAAGCATGGAGGAGGATTTTGGTGGAAGGACTTGACGGGTTATTTCTTTAAACAGAGGAGTACAGTAGGAGAGAATGAGTTTGGGAGGTACGTATAGTTATGTTTCGATGTTGAATCGGGTGCACAGTTTTTGGAATTCGGTAGCAATGCTGACTAGCTGGGTTTGCAATTTATTGAAACCTCGGATAAATTCGGCTTTATCGGAGGCAGATAGTGCTGGGGGTGTGGCCACCTGTGTAGGGGCGGGGCCTTGGACCATTGAGGCGAATGTTGTGCCAGTGGTGGTCGACTGAGCGGCGCTAGAGTGCGCTGTGGGGGTCGCGCTGGGTCGGGGTCGTGAAGGGTTTGTTGGGGCTGGTTTCCGCTTAGGACAGCGGGAGCAGCCGCGGTAAGAAGCGCGGTGACTACCGCCACAGTTCCGGCACTTGTTGGGATGGTCGTCTGCGACTTTACAGTCCGTTGTCAGATGATCGCCGGCGCAGCGATTGCATCCTGGCGGGGCCTGGCAGTAGGTGGAACCATGACCGAATAGTTGACACCTGTGGCACTGGCTAACCGACGGAGATTTCTTCAATGGTTCGATTTCGATCATAATGCCGCAGATGTCTGTAATGTTATATAGCCTTTGTTGTGTTCTCGGGACTGATACCAGCACCAGAGGCATGAGGTTTCTAGTCGCCGGATTCTTCATCCAGATGACGCGAGAGGGCGTAAAGCCTTTCTCCTTCAGGTCGGTCGCTATCTCCTGAATTGGTAGCTCGAGCGGCAGCTTCCGTATTACGATATTCAACTCCCGATTCTCGGGAGTTGAGAACGTGTGGAAGGGCGTGGCTTCTTTGGAAAGTCGGTCTATGATGGCGGCGTGGTCTTTAAGACTCGACGGTTGTATCCGGATGCCGGCCTGGGTGTTCGTGGCCGCTTTCATGTGGATACCTGCGTCGTGGATACTCTTCCTCACTTCCATCCATTTCTCGCTGTTGCGAAGAACAATGGGTGGAGCTTGGGTGGTCGTCTTGGTTGCTTTTGGGATGGTGGGCGGGACTTGTTTAGGGACGTTGGCAGCCGAAGATGTTCCGGCCACCGGCGAGGTTACTGCGGGAGTCTGGGTTGGCGGTTTCTTTGAGGAAACGGGAGGTTTGGTGGTAGAAGTGGCGACTTTCCTCTTCTTGGTTGACTTGGTGGTAACTGAGGTGATGGAGTTGTCAGACTCGGTAGTGTTGTCTTCGAAGGAGTCGTCGGACTCCCTGGTAACTTCTAGTGCGATGGAGCGTAGCATGTTTATGTATGCCATCATGTCGGCTGGTTCTAGCATCACAAAGGCTTTAGCTGCCTCGCTGAGGATGTCCTGTGGCGCTGTCGATGGTGCTGACATACGCGGTGAGTCGAGGTCGTCGGTCAGGACATCCATGAAGTCGCGGTTGTTGGCCATAGTGATGGCAAGGGGAAAACAATTACCAACTGGTGCCGCGTTGGTATTTGTGGAGAGTCGTGGCAGAAGGTACCGGGGGCGTGGCTAGGTGACGACCTAGTCACGGGAAAAATGAAAGATAAGTAAAACAGGAGCACGTGCTCGGGAAAATGAAAACAAAAAGACCGAATTCGTCGGGAAAAATGGAAAATAAAAGGAAAATTCAGGTAACGTATCGACGATTACCGTCGCGACGCCCAAACCGCCCGAACGGCGTGCAACGGCCAGCCGTGAGACTGAACCGTCACAACACAGTCGACACGTGTTTGGGAGTCCCGCTTGTAGGCAAATCGTCGATATAACGATAGTATATCCACCAATTACTTGCGCTGCCTCCGCAACACAAGCAATTAGTTTCAATAATCGCGGACAAAACAAATAGGTAGCTTGGATATCACCATGTACTTACTGCGAAGCGTTGAAGCGTTGCGAAGCGTAGCGTAGATCACTGTAGCCAAAACCCTTACTTGATGAAACTATTCGTAAGAGGCAAGGGGAGATCCCTTTCTGCCTCGACTTGATAAGATGAAATGCGCTAACTCCGCCGCGCATTGGGAATGTAGTAAAATGATTATAAGCATTCTATATTAGAACACGGCTTTCTGGTTTACGGATTATTGCACTGAAAGCTGACCTCGTCGGACTTCCTATGTAAATAGCGTCCTAGAGGTCTGAGACTTTTTTCCATAATATCGACAAAAACACCACACAAATTTAAAAAAGAATTGCTTTTTCGGGACAGCACTAATTAATTAAGCACCGGAGTGACATAAAACTTCCGAGAGAATTTTTTAAAAAGCTGACTTTGGCGAGGATCGAACCTGCGTATGCCCGGTCAGAAGGCGAGTAGATTAACCACTGGGCTATGAACCCGATGTGCTAACTATTCTGGTTTACAGCTATATGAATGATTCACGCAATGACAATACATTCAGCTTAATTGAGGCAGTGGGAGGCCGGGAGTGTTCCGGAGCCGGAAGTCCCGGAACACACCAGCACCCAACAGCTCGCAATAGACAAACACTGATGAAAAGGGCCATGTATGTGGACGAATAGCCAAAACGACGGCAATAGGGCCGTGCGATTGACTGGTATTAAAACTAACGATAAAATAATAGATAGACAACACTATTTAATAAATTATGAATAAATTATGACTACACAGATGACTAGAGGACATTGAAGTGGCGTGCACTAACGCTAAGGAACCGGCGGCGGTAGAAGCGCCGTCTTTGGGCGGTTTCTGCGCTTTCTAAGCATTGGGTTGTATTCCAGAGCCTCGGTGACCAACGGGTTCGGATGGGATGCTGCGATCTCCAGTCGCTTGATGTTTGAATTTTTGATGAATGCGGCGATTCGCTCTGTGCCAGTCTCATCATGGACAACATCCATGTTTACTCGCCAAGGCGCGTTGGTGGCAATTCGCAGGAATTTATTCTGCTGGACTTGCAGCTTGTTGAGGTGACATGCGGCCGCAGTGCCCCAGACAAGACTGCCGTATGTCATCATAGGTCTGACAATTTGTCGGTACAACAGGAGCTTATTGACAAGCGTCAGTCTGCTGCCACGACGGACCATCGGGTACAGCATGCCTATTGCCATTGAGCCCTTTTTAGCAGCTTGGTCGAGGTGTGGACGCCATGTTAGACGCTCGTCCAGAGTGACGCCCAGATAAACGACGGACCTAACTTGTGGTATCGGCTCGCCATCCAGGAAGAGCCGATCACGGTCCAAAAGAATGCGGTTGGAGAAGATGATGGATTGGCTCTTGCCTGGATGTGGGCGGAGCTTCCACTTGCGGAAGAAAATTGTCGCAGCATCGAGAGCGAGCTGGACACGGCGATGTGCAAGGCGCTCAGACCTACAGCTGCCGATGATCGCCAGATCATCGGCATATGCGTATAGAGACGCAGCTTCTGGTTTGGGAAAGTCGGCGGAGTATAAGTTGTATAGCGTAGGCGAGCTATACAACTTATACTCCGCCGACTTTCCCAAACCAGAAGCTGCGTCTCTATACGCATATGCCGATGATCTGGCGATCATCGGCAGCTGTAGGTCTGAGCGCCTTGCACATCGCCGTGTCCAGCTCGCTCTCGATGCTGCGACAATTTTCTTCCGCAAGTGGAAGCTCCGCCCACATCCAGGCAAGAGCCAATCCATCATCTTCTGTAGCCAAAAATCGGTCTCGGCCGCACTTATATAGGGAGACGGCCGCTCCAATAGCGGCGCTCCGGAGCTACCGAACACGACGCAGCCCGAACTACGGTACGCGATGGGAGGTGCCCGAGGACGGAACCGCACGGACATATAACAAAAAATCGCCCGGCGCCGGTCGTTAGTAGAGTACTCAGCACCTCTAAGCGAACAACATGCCACCGAAAACTAGCGGAAAGGCGGCCAAGAAGGCCGGCAAAGCCCAGAAGAACATCTCGAAAGGCGACAAGAAGAAGAAGCGCAGGAGGAAGGAGAGCTACGCGATCTACATCTACAAGGTGTTGAAGCAGGTACACCCCGACACCGGCATCTCCAGCAAAGCTATGAGCATCATGAATAGCTTCGTGAACGACATCTTCGAGAGGATCGCCGCCGAAGCGAGCCGCCTCGCGCACTACAACAAGCGCTCGACGATCACGAGTCGCGAAATCCAGACGGCCGTTAGGTTGCTTCTCCCCGGAGAGCTCGCCAAGCACGCCGTGAGCGAAGGTACCAAGGCCGTAACCAAGTACACCAGCTCGAAGTAAGTCGCTCGCCAGACGCACACGACGTCGACGCGATGTAACGACCGGTTCTTTTCAGAACCACAAAATAAGATTAGCGAAAGAGCGACAGAGTTAGTACGAGAGATCATTCGAACGAACGCGTACCGCATAAAATATTCCTCTTAACTTACGTACGGTCAGTCATTAATTTGGAAAAGGCCAGGCCTCTTTATTGCGATAATTGGTTTCTAATTCATTACTTCGGACCGGTTTCCCGGCGAAATCTAATTGGGAGAGTGAACATAACGAGTAAATCACAGATTAAAATTAAAACAAGGTAATCTCAAGACATAGAGCAAGCGGAAGGGTTCATCGGCGAGAGAGACCTGACGACACAAATTGGTGTAAATCAAGTGTTCACGTGTTAGTTTTGAGTCGTTATGGCGCCCACACGGTCTACATTAGGTTGAAATATCCGTATTAGGTTTAAATTGTACAAAGTCGACTATCGATGCAAAAATATACTTAAAAACTAAAAGAATTAAACAAGATCTAGCTTGCTACGTAATTCCAAAAATAGTGGATAAAATGCCTACCTTACAAATTGACAAGCATAATTTGAACATACCAAAAAATATACAATTGGCAGATCCTTGCTTTAATGAACCTGGACCAATCGATTTACTAATTGGTGCTGATATGTTTTGGAGTTTAATTTGCGTTGGACAGATCAGCTTAGGCAAAAATAATCCAATACTACAAAAAAAAAAAAAAAAACAAATATGGATGGATAGTTTCAGGTCTAATTAAACTTCCCGATACGGCATTTGTGACTTGTCATCTTGCAACTAAAATTGATAAGTGATCAACTAGAAAAATTTTGCAAAACTGAAGAACTACCTAAAACCAAACCATTGTCACATGAAGAAGAACTTTGCGAAATTATTTTCACAGAAAATACAAAGCGTACTAAAGAAGGACGTTTTATAATCACACAATTCCATTAAACCACTCTGAGACTTTATTAGGGGACTCGCGTACACAAGCTGAAAGACGTTTCACTCTACTTGAAAGACGATTTAAACAAAATTCTAACTTTAAATCAAGGTACGTAGATTTTATAGAAGAGTATGAATTTCTTGATCATATGACATTAGTAAAAACAGAAAACACATCACGGTGTCTTAAAGGAAGACCGTGTAACTACTAAACTGCGACTGGTTTTTGATGGTTCATGCCCTACAGATTCTTGTTATTCAATAAATGATCTCCAAATGGTAGGTCCTGTTATACATAACGACCTATTTTCGATACTTTTAAGGTTTCGAAAACATTCTTATGTAATTTCTTCCGATATACAAAAAATCTATCGCCAAGTTTTGATTAATCCATCCCAACGACATTTGCAAACTATTTTATGGCGATCAAGTTCAAAGTTATACATTAAATACAGTCACATATGGGAAAGCAGCTGCATCTTTTCTTGCAATTAGATGTATTCATGAATAAGGAATTCAATGCGAACAAACAACGCCCGAAATTTCGAAAATTATAAAATCTGATTTTTACGTGGACGATCTGTTAAATGGATCCGAAATAATAGCCGATGCCATAAAAGTAGGAAAATCAATAGACACTAAATTAAAAACGGGTTGTTTTGAACTGAGAAAATGGCTCTCTAATCAACCAGCAATAATCAATGGCATTTCAAAGAGTAAAGTTGCTCCATTGAAGAAATTAACTGTTCCTCGTCTAGAGCTTTTAGGAGCGCTGATACTTTCAAAATTGCTAAAAGCTGTATCTGAATCCCTGAACATTAACTTTAATAAAATTATTCTTTGGTGTGACTCTACCATAGCATTAATTTGGATTATCACAGAACCAAGCATTTTAAAAGTATTTGTAGCCAATTCTTGTTGCTTCAATTCAGCAGCTAGTAAAATCAGAATACTGGCGGCATGTACCAACAAATGAAAATCACGCTGATTTACTTTCACGAGGCGTGAAACCCACAAATCTTTTAAATAACAACTTTTGGTGGCATGGTCCCGATAGGCTCTGTGATTCTCAAAACGCTTGGCCAAATTTAAATATCCCATTAAAAACAAACATACCTGAAATGAAAGAAAGGGCATATACATCACTCATACTCACTAAAACTGACACGTTATTCGACAACTTGTATTACCTATTGTAATAGATTTAAAACTAATTGTAAGTCTATTAAAAATGATAGAACAGTAGGATATTTAACTCACTACGAGATTCAGTGTACTTTGATACAACTGATCAAACTTGCACAATCAGAATCATTTCCATATTCATTAGATCAGTTTAAAAAGCGCCATCCTAGTTTAAATGCTTTTAATCATAAGGTTGATAAAATCTTCCACCCGTTCCATGCTTGTGGTCATAATTGAAGAGATGTACTCGTTTATTCAAACGTGGTTATGAGACGATCGATTTCGACACGTCAAGTGTCATTCTCAAGTCTCGCTACCTAGAAAAACAAAACCGTAAGTCAAATGACACTTATCCAATTATAAACTACTTACAGTCTATTATAAATTACTAAAATAAGACAACATCCGGGGGGCTCACATGGTACAAGTTTTTAGGTTAGGAATACCCTTCGGTCCAAGCCAACTGAAAAATGGCACATCACACACTGAAAAATAACAGTTGTTATAGTTACAAATATTAAATCAAACAAAATACATACAGTAGGCGGTCACGAACCGTGATAAACAGCTAAAAGCGTCTTAAAATTAAAATCTCAAAGGAAACCAAGAATAGACGCACGAAGTCGTAGTCATGTGTCAAACATGAGAAAACAAAAACACAAACAACGACATGAAGCCAGCCGCGGTTACAAAACCAAAATACAAACGATAATTACATAAAATTCAATGTCCAGACGTGTGAAACAAAGCGGCATAAGGGACAGAAGTCAAACAAAACAGTGAAGCGGAATGCGATGAGGACAAATGTAAATAGGGTTACGTCAAGTTGCGTGTGAAGTTAGGCTGTAAAGTAGGTTAGAATGTTCAAATTTTAAATTCTTAAAAGCGGGGGAGGAATGAAATTGGAGCAGGGATTTGGAGTAAACCTAGTATGTGGTCACGTTATACTATAGCTAAATGTCGTATCGAGTCTCACTGTTAAAAAGGTAATTGCCCGGGAAATCGACAATGTTATTAAGGAGGTTCTGATCATCTTTATCTCTGAACTTTTTCTTCTGAATGTGGTAAATCTCTGTGTAGTAAACTTACGTTCGGTATTCACAGTAAAAGCAAGAAGCTCAGAGAAGCCTTCTAATTCTAATCTAAGTCACCCTCCTACAAATATCCGCCAAATTGATATTCGAATATCGACACTCTGCCCGTAATAGTAGTACACTGCGGAGTATCGCCGCTAGATGGCGCCGCACGGCCGCCACCACTCTATTTTAGTTCGAATCAGAGAAGACAGATGGCGCTCGCTGTACGCTGCGGACCGAAAACGAGGTTCGCACCGTATTCGCCGCTCTCCAGCCTCGCTCGCTCTCGGCGCGTACATACACACACGTACGTATTACGTATTATGTACATATTGGACGAGCGAGCGGTGCACTCTTACGATCGCACGCGCATACATAAGAGTATGTCAACGTTATTCATCGCGCCGTCGCGTGCAATATACGTATAAGTATTATTTTTTTGTATCCCTCGGCCTTTTTTTGTTTTGTTTTATTTCCTTCCGAAGGGAAGCTTAGAATTGTCGAAATCGACCACCGATTTTGAAGTTCTACGACGAACACTCCGCACTACAGTTTATTTCCGATTTTTACTTTATCATACGCAGTATGTAAAGTATTGTAATCGTGCCGAAAAAAAAAAAATAAATTGGGATATTTTTATATTTTGTATGATAAAGATATGTGTCTGGCCACAACAGATTTTTTTTTTTAAATTATACTCTTTCATTAAAAATAGTTGAACGTTACGTACGTGAACGTCGTCTACTTTAGACGCAAAGTATGATCGAAATTTATTATTATTTTAAATTAAGTTTGGATTATACCGTGTGTACAAGAAGTGCGTTATAAGAACATATCCAAATATGTTTGCGTTAGGGCAATTTTATTTTGGAAAGAAGAATCGTGAAAGACTCGTTCATTCTTGATTATATTGCTTATAGGTAGGTAAATCGACTAGAAGAACGATGGGTCGAAAGAAAAATTAAGACTTGATTAATTCGTAACAATTCGATAAAAAGATGGCAACGGCACGCGGTGTTCCCAAGCGGTCACCCATCCAAGTACTGACCGCGCCCGACGTTGCTTAACTTCAGTGATCGGACGAGAACTGGTATTTTCAACGTGGTATGGCCGTTGCCATCAATTTCTCTCGCATCAAGGGCTCATAAACGGACAATCGCCAATATACTAACTACAGAGAGATGTAAGACACGGTGCCCGACCGCGGCGCCACCGGTCTGAGACGGCCAACAAAAAAACAACATTTCATTGTCGTTACTACCAGCGGCAATAAAAAAAAAATTGGGGCAAACAATAAGACACGCACTGCAAAAACAAACAAAGCAACGCTCGGTTCTTTATGATTCTGCTATTCAGACAGATGCACCTCTTATAAATGTCAAACAATGAATGTAAATAAAAACAAACGGCCTCCGTCCGGTCGTCAAAATAGTGATTTAATTTCTATTTTAATTTCATTAGTACACAATTTTTTTTTGTTTTCTTTATCGACTTTTGGGTGATAGTCTAGGATCTAGAAACAAATTCTTTTCCAAGGCACGACGTTTATTACATGCAAATTAAAAATGAAGCTGTATGAAAATCTAAACGACAATTAGTATAGAAAGATGAAAAACCCGGCGCCGCCCGCGCCGCTGCTGCGTAACACGACGCTCTTATTAGCATATCCTTTTCAGCAAAATCGCAAGGTGACCGAGCCGGACGGGCTCTCGTCAACATACACCGTACAACGAACATGACAATCGCGACGGAATCCGAACAAACGCACCGTCGCGCGCGTCACCGTGCCGAGCTACTCCGGACATGAACGCGCTCGGGCAGCGCTCAGGCTAGCCCTTATTGCGTCACCGTCCGACGGCGGGGGCGCGGACGCCGGCGCCGCCGACTCCCCGACGTCACCGGACGCGTCCGCGAGCGTCCCGCGAACACGCGCGTGCCGAGAACGCCGCGTCCGACACCGAGAAACGGCGAGAACCACCCGGCAGCCGTGGGGATATCGCCGCGGTCGGCGACGCCCCGTATCGCTCGGCGCGGTCCCTTCGCGTCCGCGCCGCTCACGTAGACGCGCGGGACGTCCGTGAAAACGAGCGACGCGACGGCGTCACCCGGCGCGCCCCGAGGGCGTCGCGAAACGCTCGCCGATTTCGGGCAAACGGGTCGCGCTCCGGCGACGGTAAACTTTCGAGCAGCGCGGCATCGCACTGCCGCCAGTTGCGAGCCGCGCGGGCTCGTCGCCCCCGCGCCGCCGTCCTTGCACGACGCGACGACGTCGGCGGCGGGATCTTTACACGCGCGCGCGACGCGCCGCGGCGCCTCGAAGCGAACGGTGCTGACACGAGAGCGGCGACGGGCCGACCGATGGACGGCGCGGTAATTTCTTTGGCGTTCCGGCTTCGGTACGTGCGGACCGTACGAGGACGACGGCACTTAGAAAATTCTCCCATATTGCTACAACTCTCCGCCTGGTTAGCACGCAACGTTAGCACACTTGATTACTTTACTCATCTTATTTTATTACCTGACGACGACGATACGAGATGACCGACGTACAAGCGCAACAGCAGACAGCTGCCTCCCCGGCGGCCGCCGCTCCGGCGAAGAAGGCTGCGGCCGGCTCCGCCGCCGCATCCAAGAAAGAGAAGAATCCGAGATCGAAACCGACGCACCCGCCGACCTCGGACATGGTAAACGGCGCCATCAAGAGCCTGAAAGAGCGCGGCGGTTCGTCGCTGCAGGCGATCAAGAAGTACGTCGCCGCCAACTACAAGGTCGACGCCGAGAAGATGTCTCCCTTCATCAAGCGGTACCTGAAGGCGGCCGTCGCCTCCGGCACTCTCGTCCAGACGAAGGGAAAGGGAGCTTCCGGCTCCTTCAAGCTGGCCGCGTCGACGGCGAAGAAGGCCGACGCCGCCGCCGAGGGCGGCGCCTCGAAGGCCGTCTCCCCGGCGAAGAAGAAAGCGGCGGCAGCCGCGAAGGCCAAGACCGGCGCCAAGAAGACCGCCGCTTCCGCCAAAACGAAGAAGGCGGCGGTAGAGAAGAAGGCGACGACGGCCGCCGCGAAGGCCAAGAAACCGGCTGCCGCGGAGAAGAAGGCGACCGCCGCGTCGAAGGTGGCGAAACCCAAGTCGCCGTCGAAGGCGAAAAAGGCGACGAAGGGACCGACCAAGAAGCCCAAAGCGCCGAAGCCGAAAACCGCCAAGAAGGCAGCCGCCACGAAAACGTCGCCGAAGAAAGCCGCCTCCCCGAAGAAGAAATGAGCGCCAGTTGTCCGCGCAGCAGCAGCAGCAACCTCGTCGATCCGTCTACCAGACGCCGCCGCTATCGCACGGCGAAAAATGGCCCTTTTCAGGGCCAACAAAAGCTCCAAAAGAGAACGAATACGAACGTTTCGACGAAATCTAACGAACTAATTCGCTCACTCGGACACTATTCCGTATGGTCCGTTGTGTTTATATTTGATTCTTATTTCTCCTTGTTCTCCCTGTTGTATTCGATTCGGGTTCAACCACTCTCGGGTTGGGTTGTTTTTTGTTTTTTTTTTCTACTCGGGTTGGGTTCGGTTCGGGTAGCCTCGCTCGCCGGAAGCGCGCCAAAAAAATCCAGTCTTAACAAATTCATTTAGTTGCCGAAAGCGCGCTTTCGGCGAATGTTATAGAAAAAAAGAAAGATATAAAACAAATTTCGTTCAACATAATGAAAAAAAAAAATCATAGTTTTTTTATGTCGTTCTGTTTGTCGGACATTAGCTTAGAAGATACAGCGGAACATAAGAACAAATAAACAAAAAAATTATTTAATCGTACTTTCTACCTGCGGCAATAAAAAAAAAACAATTTAGCCAAACAATAAATCGTTGCGCGTTCGTAGCCAATTAGGTAGGATTCGTAAGACGCGATTGGTATCCCTACTGTCGGCCGGCTAATGACTTTATTGCCGGGCACCGAGCTATTGTCAGCCCTATTGTCTAGAAAATATGAATACGCCCTCACTAAACAATGACAATGAAAAGATAAAAAAATTGTAAAGCGAAACACAGTCTTCTTTCTTTTGTACATAATACTCCACCCGTTCGTTACGACGACGCGATTAGTTCGTTCTACTTCGATAATCGGTATTGGTGGTTCTGAAAAGAACCGGTCGTTCGTGCGTGTGGCGGCTGCATACGTACGTACGGAGCAGCGCGGGGTGATTTAAGCCCTCTCGCCGCGGATGCGCCTCGCCAATTGGATGTCCTTCGGCATAATGGTGACGCGCTTGGCGTGAATAGCGCACAGGTTGGTGTCTTCGAAGAGACCGACCAAGTATGCCTCGCTAGCCTCCTGCAGCGCCATCACGGCGGAGCTCTGGAAGCGGAGGTCGGTCTTGAAGTCCTGCGCGATCTCCCTGACGAGGCGCTGGAAGGGCAACTTCCTGATGAGAAGTTCAGTGCTCTTCTGGTAGCGACGGATCTCGCGGAGAGCGACGGTACCGGGCCTGTAACGATGAGGTTTCTTGACTCCTCCGGTGGCGGGCGCGCTCTTGCGGGCCGCTTTCGTGGCGAGCTGCTTGCGCGGAGCTTTGCCACCGGTGGATTTGCGAGAGGTCTGCTTAGTACGGGCCATCGCGAAAAAAAAATAGTTTTTTATCACTCGACGATTGAACTAAAGAGCTAACTGACGCGGCGAGCGACTGTCGGCTTGTGCGCCTAGACAGGCCGGCGACCCGTATTTACACCGTCGGGCGGCGTTCGAGCACGTCGCCCGCCGATAGGTCCGGGAAACTGATCGACGGGCGTGGCCTCCGTGAGCTATAAAAAGCGACCGATTTCGATTTCGGACGGCAGTACAGTCGAACTCGCACGTACGACATTAGCAAAAATGACCGGCAGAGGTAAAGGCGGTAAAGGTCTAGGAAAGGGTGGCGCCAAGCGTCATCGCAAAGTTCTTCGCGATAACATCCAGGGCATCACCAAGCCTGCCATCAGGCGTCTGGCCCGTCGCGGCGGAGTGAAACGTATCTCCGGTCTGATCTACGAGGAGACTCGCGGCGTCCTCAAGGTGTTCCTCGAGAACGTCATCCGCGACGCCGTCACCTACACCGAGCACGCTAAGAGGAAAACCGTCACCGCCATGGACGTCGTATACGCCCTAAAGCGCCAAGGCCGCACCCTGTACGGATTCGGTGGCTAAGCGACGCGACGACGACGACCGCGCTAAAGACATCGCAACGGCACCGTCAACGACCGGTTCTTTTCAGAACCACAAATATTCATATCTAAAGTGAACTACTCGGCAGTCGGCGAACGAACGTTATCATTAATTAACTAATAAGTAGTAGCGACGCACAACGCCGCTAATAGATAAAATATATAATTAAAAAAAAAAAACAGGGAAGAAAAAATATCGAAAAGAAACTTACTTCCGTTAGAAAAGACTAATAGACTATAATACAGTAATAATTATTTTTTTTTAAATTAACTAAATCGCTGTGCAATCTAGGGAAAATCAATTGTCGGTTCTTATTTAGAGACAAAAGTTGCTTTTTTTTCTATTAAATAAGTAATAAATAAATCCCTTCGATAACGGTCCGATATCCCTTCGATTTTTTTGACGTTTTGGCCTTCTTAGGGCATTCTTTGCGCAACTTCGATTATAAAGCGCAAAAAATAGAAGAAATTCATTATCGCGTATCCGTTTATGGCCGTTGTCCGACTGCCAACGGGTGAGCAAAAAATATTTAATCGTTTTAACTTTCTGCGGCAATAAAAAAAAAACAATTTAGACAAACAATAGACAACGCACTACAAAAACAAACAAAGCAACGGTCGGTTCTTTATAGTTATGCTATTCAACAGGACGCACCTGTTATAAATGTCAAACAATGAATAGAAATAAAGACAGAACGGGCTTTGTCCGGTCGTCAAAATTACTTCATTTTTTTAAACTATGCGATTAGTTCTCTACTTTTGCGTGATAATCTAGTTTTTTTTTTTTCAATGCACGTTTATTAAGTGCCTTTTTAACGGCCTATACTGCCCGTGGTAAGTTTCCGTTGCAAATAGACTATCTTTTTTAGTTATGCCCATCAATAATCTCGTTGTGAAAAAATGAAGCTGTATGAAATGTACGTCAGTCAGCTTGTTCGCTGCGTTGTTCGTTCGACTATCTCGAGTAATTGAACTAGCTTGTCACTCTACTGGTATTCGTTTTGTGGCCCTGAGAAGGGCCGTGTCGAGCGCGCCCCAGAAGCGGGAAGCGCGCGAGCGACGCCAACGACGGCGCTTAGGGTTTCTTCTCGGTCTTCTTGGGCAAGAGTACGGCCTGGATGTTCGGCAGGACGCCACCTTGGGCGATCGTCACACCCGACAGGAGCTTGTTCAACTCCTCGTCGTTACGGATGGCGAGCTGCAAGTGTCTCGGGATGATACGGGTCTTCTTGTTATCTCTGGCGGCGTTACCGGCCAACTCGAGCACTTCGGCGGCCAAGTACTCCATGACGGCGGCGAGGTAGACGGGCGCACCGGCGCCGACGCGCTCAGCGTAATTACCTTTGCGGAGGAGTCGGTGAATACGACCTACGGGGAACTGTAATCCTGCCCTACTGGAGCGGGACTTCGCCTTTCCCTTCACTTTTCCGCCTTTGCCGCGTCCTGACATTATGTGCGCGTGGGTAACTAGTTCGATTAGTAGTAGTTAATCGGTAAGAGGAGCCCGAGCGATTGATTGAATCCCATTAAATATTGTTTTAGGGGAGAGGTCTCTGACCTGTTGTCCCCGAACTTAAATTATCCCCATTGTCGCATGGAGTTGGGTATAGTGTTGTATTCGCTTATGGATACTAACTTGTAATCATGTGCAGCTTACGACATTGACTCATTTCTTTTTTACTTGCGAGAACCATTGCGCTAATAGCGCTTATATGTGTCCTTGTTAAGGTGGGTCGTTTAGGATTACCTTGGGGCGGTTTCTTCTTATCCTTGCTACTGGTGCGTAGTCCAGAGCGTTAGTTACGAGAGTATTTGTGTGTACGCGGGCCTTTTCCAGCTGCTTAGTGTTCGCTTGCGTTATATGATCGCTTATATATGGTAAGTCTGTTTCCCTGTGGAGGAAGGCGTTGCTGGTTTGGAATGGTGCGTTCGTGATAATTCTAAGGAACTTATTCTGGATAACTTGGACCTTGTTAATGTGTGTTTTGGCAGCTGTACCCCAAGAAAGGCAGCCGTATGTGAGGGCTGGGCGGAGTACTTGTTTGTATAGAATGAGTTTGTTACTCATGGATAATTTGCTGCATCGGCTGATCATAGGGTACATCATACCCAAGAATTGTCTGCCCTTTTTGGAGACATTGTTGAGATGCGGGCCCCAGGTCAACTTTTTATCTATTGTTATTCCCAGATAATTTACCTCATCCACGTGTGGGATTGCCTGATTGGCAATATATGTGTCTTCGTTTGTAATATCTTTTTTGTTTGTAAAAGTGATATGTTGGCTCTTAGTCCCGTTTACTCCCATCTTCCATCGGGTCAGGTAAACTGACAGTCTGGAGAGTGCGTTCTGGATGTTGTTGTGCACTATTCTCTCCGATCGGTCGCTGGAGATGATTGCCAGATCGTCCGCATATGCGTATAACTTAATTTGTGGAGGTTTTGGGATGTCCGAGCAGAAGATGCTGTATAGCATGGGTGACAAAGTCGAACCCTGCGGAACACCAGCCATAATTGGCCTGCTTTGGGATTGACTTTCGCCAACAGAGCAGCGGAAGAGACGGTTGCTAACAAAGCTCTCAATTATCTGGACTATTGAGGGGTTAATGCCGGCTCTGTACATTTTGGCAATTAGGCGGTCATGCCAAACCGAGTCGAAGGCTCGCTGCATATCCAGAAAAATGCCCATCGTTAGTTTTCCTGCATCCATAGCGATGTGAATATCTTCCGTGAGGCGGAGGAGCTGAAGTTCGGTGCCGTGAAGGCTACGAAAACCGAACTGTTCGTCAGGGAGTACGTTGTTCTCTTCGCAGTCATAGGTGAGGCGGTCTAATATGACTCTTTCTACCACTTTGGATAGGGATGGCAGGAGACTAATCGGGCGGTAACTCGCAGGATCTGTCTTTGGCTTACCAGGCTTTCGTACCATAATGACCTTAGCGGTTTTCCAGGAGTTTGGAAAAATTCCTTTAGCAAGGACCGAGTTCGTGATTTTGACCAGTAATTGAATGAACTCTTCAGGCAGATGTTTTAAAGTCAGGTTTGTAATGGAGTCCAATCCAGGCGCCTTTCGGGCCTTTAGCGACTTTATGATTCGTGTGATCTCCTGTGAATCAGTCTCCTGGATTGGAGTGCCTATTTTATCTATACGGTCCCGCTCCAAGCGTTCAAGAATGAAGGTGTGTCTATATTCGCATCATTATTGAACGTTTTCTCGAGGTATTCCGCGAACATATCTGCTCTCTCATTGTCTGTGTTGGCCGTTCTGTTTCCGCTTATTAGTGGGCCCAGACGGGTCTTGTTTTTACGGAAAGACTTGGCAACTTTCCATAAGGAGTTGTTCGCTGGAGTAAGTTGCTCTAGCTTGCGCTGCCAGCCGGCGTTGTGGTGGTCGTAGAGGGCCAAGCGTACCTGCTCTATAAGACGATTGAGAGTGCGTTTGTCTTGCGGCGACAGAGTTCTCAAGTACTGTTTGTACGCTCTTCTCTTTTCTGCGATTAATTCGCTTATATGCGGAGGCAGTCCTTGTTTTGAGATGTTGATTGATTTATGACAAGAGTTGTTAGAGAGTGCCTCCTGTATGGCGGACTCTGCAGATAGTACTAGATCATCTGAATTTAACAGTGAGGTTCGTAATTTTACCCGGAGTTTTAGTTGGGTTCGTAATTTTACCCGGAGTCTTGAGTTACCCGGACTTTTTAGTTGGGTTCGTATTGTTACCCGGACTTTTAGTTGGGTTCGTAATTTTACCCGGAGTTTTAGTTGGGTTCGTAATTTTACCCGGAGTTTTACTTGGGTTCGTAATTTTACCCGGAGTTTTACTTGGGTTCGTAATTTTACCCGGAGTTTTAGTTGGGTTCGTAATTTTACCCGGAGTTTTAGTTGGGTTCGTAATTTTACCCGGACTTTTTAGTTGGGTTCGTATTTTTTACCCGGACTTCTAGTTGGGTTCGTAATTTTACCCGGAGTTTTAGTTGGGTTCGTATTTTTTACCCGGAGTTTTAGTTGGGTTCGTATTTTTTACCCGGAGTTTTAGTTGGGTTCGTATTTTTACCCGGAGTTTTAGTTGTGTTGGTAATTTTACCCGGAGTTTTAGTTGGGTTCATATTTTTTACCGGACTTTTTAGTTGGGTTCGTATTTTTTACCCGGAGTTTTAGTTGGGTTCGTATTTTTTATCCGGAGTTTTAGTTGGGTTCGTATTTTTACCCGGAGTTTTAGTTGGGTTCGTATTTTCACCCGGAGTTTTAGTTGGGTTCGTATTTTTTACCCGGACTTTTTAGTTGGGTTAGTATTTTTGCCCGGAGTTTTAGTTGGATTCGTATTTTTTACCCGGAGTTTTAGTTGGGTTCGTATTTTTTACTCGGAGTTTTAGTTGGGTTCGTATTTTTACCCGGAGTTTTAGTTGGGTTCGTATTTTTACCCGGAGTTTTAGTTGGGTTCGTATTTTTTACCCGGAGTTTTAGTTGGGTTCGTATTTTTACCCGGAGCTTTAGTTGGGTTGGTATTTTTACCCGGAGTTTTAGTTGGGTTCGTATTTTTTTACCCGGAGTTTTAGTTGGGTTCTAAATGTTACACGGACTTTTTTGTTTGGTTCGTATTTTTTACCCGGAGTTTTAGTTGAGTTCGTAATTTTACCCGGAGTTTTAGTTGGGTTCGTAATTTTACCCGGACTTTTTAGTTGGGTTCGTAATTTTACCCGGACTTTTTAGTTGGGTTCGTATTTTTTACCCGGAGTTTTAGTGGGGTTCGTAATTTTACCCGGAGTTTTAGTTGGGTTCGTAATTTTACCCGGACTTTTTAGTTGGGTTCGTATTTTTTACCCGGACTTTTAGTTGGGTTCGTAATTTTACCCGGAGTTTTAGTTGGGTTCGTATTTTTTACCCGGAGTTTTAGTTGGGTTAGTAATTTTACCCGGACTTTTTATTTGGGTTCGTAATTTTACCCGGACTTTTTAGTTGGGTTCGTAATTTTACCCGGAGTTTTAGTTGGGTTCGTAATTTTACCCGGAGTTTTACTTGGGTTCGTAATTTTACCCGGACTTTTTAGTTGGGTTCGTATTTTTTACCCGGACTTTTAGTTGGGTTCGTAATTTTACCCGGAGTTTTAGTTGGGTTCGTAATTTTACCCGGAGTTTTAGTTGGGTTCGTAATTTTACCCGGAGTTTTACTTGGGTTCGTAATTTTACCCGGAGTTTTACTTGGGTTCGTAATTTTACCCGGAGTTTTAGTTGGGTTCGTAATTTTACCCGGAGTTTTAGTTGGGTTCATAATTTTACCCGGACTTTTTAGTTGGGTTCGTATTTTTTACCCGGACTTTTAGTTGGGTTCGTAATTTTACCCGGAGTTTTAGTTGGGTTCGTAATCTTACCCGGAGTTTTAGTTGAGTTCGTAATTTTACCCGGAGTTTTAGTTGGGTTCGTAATTTTACCCGGACTTTTTAGTTGGGTTCGTAATTTTACCCGGACTTTTTAGTTGGGTTCGTAATTTTACCCGGACTTTTTAGTTGGGTTCGTAATCTTACCCGGAGTTTTAGTTGGGTTCGTAATTTTACCCGGACTTTTTAGTTGGGTTCGAGTTTTTTACCCGGACTTTTAGTTGGGTTCATAATTTTACCCGGAGTTTTAGTTGGGTTCGTAATTTTACCCGGACCTTTTAGTTGGGTTCGTATTTTGTACCCGGACTTTTAGTTGGGTTCGTAATTTTACCCGGAGTTTTAGTTGGGTTCGTAATTTTACCCGGAGTTTTAGTTGGGTTCGTAATTTTACCCGGAGTCTTGAGTTACCCGGACTTTTTAGTTGGGTTCGTATTTTTACCCGGACTTTTAGTTGGGTTCGTAATTTTACCCGGAGTTTTAGTTGGGTTCGTAATTTTACCCGGAGTTTTAGTTGGGTTCGTAATTTTACCCGGAGTTTTACTTGGGTTCGTAATTTTACCCGGAGTTTTACTTGGGTTCGTAATTTTACACGGAGTTTTAGTTGGGTTCGTAATTTTACCCGGAGTTTTAGTTGGGTTCGTAATTTTACCCGGACTTTTTAGTTGGGTTCGTATTTTTTACCCGGACTTTTAGTTGGGTTCGTAATTTTACCCGTAGTTTTAGTTGTGTTCGTAATTTTACCCGGAGTTTTAGTTGAGTTCGTAATTTTACCCGGAGTTTTAGTTGGGTTCGTAATTTTACCCGGACTTTTTAGTTGGGTTCGTAATTTTACCCGGACTTTTTAGTTGTGTTCGTATTTTTTACCCGGAGTTTTAGTTGGGTTCGTAATTTTACCCGGAGTTTTAGTTGGGTTCGTAATTTTACCCGGACTTTTTAGTTGGGTTCGTATTTTTTACCCGGACTTTTAGTTGGGTTCGTAATTTTACCCGGAGTTTTAGTTGGGTTCGTATTTTTTACCCGGAGTTTTAGTTGGGTTCGTATTTTTTACCCGGAGTTTTAGTTGGGTTCGTCTTTTTACCCGAAGTTTTAGTTGTGTTGGTAATTTTACCCGGAGTTTTAGTTGGGTTCATATTTTTTACCGGACTTTTTAGTTGGGTTCGTATTTTTTACCCGGAGTTTTAGTTGGTTTCGTATTTTTTACCCGGAGTTTTAGTTGGGTTCGTATTTTTACCCGGAGTTTTAGTTGGGTTCGTAATTTTACCCGGATTTTTTAGTTGGGTTCGAATTTTTTACCCGGACTTTTAGTTGGGTTCATAATTTTACCCGGAGTTTTAGTTGGGTTCGTAATTTTACCCGGACCTTTTAGTTGGGTTCGTATTTTGTACCCGGTCTTTTAGTTGGGTTCGTAATTTTACCCGGTGTTTTAGTTGGGTTCGTAATTTTACCCGGAGTTTTAGTTGGGTTCGTAATTTTACCCGGAGTCTTGAGTTACCCGGACTTTTTAGTTGGGTTCGTATTTTTACCCGGACTTTTAGTTGGGTTCGTAATTTTACCCGGAGTTTTAGTTGGGTTCGTAATTTTACCCGGAGTTTTAGTTGGGTTCGTAATTTTACCCGGAGTTTTACTTGGGTTCGTAATTTTACCCGGAGTTTTACTTGGGTTCGTAATTTTACCCGGAGTTTTAGTTGGGTTCGTAATTTTACCCGGAGTTTTAGTTGGGTTCGTAATTTTACCCGGACTTTTTAGTTGGGTTCGTATTTTTTACCCGGACTTTTAGTTGGGTTCGTAATTTTACCCGGAGTTTTAGTTGGGTTCGTAATTTTACCCGGAGTTTTAGTTGAGTTCGTAATTTTACCCGGAGTTTTAATTGGGTTCGTAATTTTACCCGGACTTTTTAGTTGGGTTCGTAATTTTACCCGGACTTTTTAGTTGGGTTCGTATTTTTTACCCGGAGTTTTAGTTGGGTTCGTATTTTTTACCCGGAGTTTTAGTTGGGTTCGTATTTTTACCCGGAGTTTTAGTTGGGTTCGTATTTTTACCCGGAGTTTTAGTTGGGTTCGTATTTTTTACCCGGACTTTTTAGTTGGGTTAGTATTTTTGCCCGGAGTTTTAGTTGGGTTCGTATTTTTTAGCCGGAGTTTTAGTTGGGTTCGTATTTTTTACCCGGAGTTTTAGTTGGGTTCGTATTTTTACCCGGAGTTTTAGTTGGGTTCGTATTTTTACCCGGAGTTTTAGTTGGGTTCGTATTTTTTACCCGGAGTTTTAGTTGGGTTCGTAATTTTACCCGGACTTTTTAGTTGGGTTCGTATTTTTTACCCGGACTTTTAGTTGGGTTCGTAATTTTACCGGAGTTTTAGTTGGGTTCGTATTTTTTACCCGGAGTTTTAGTTGGGTTCGTATTTTTTACCCGGAGTTTTAGTTGGGTTCGTATTTTTACCCGGAGTTTTAGTTGTGTTGGTAATTTTACCCGGAGTTTTAGTTGGGTTCATATTTTTTACCGGACTTTTTAGTTGGGTTCGTATTTTTTACCCGGAGTTTTAGTTGGTTTCGTATTTTTTACCCGGAGTTTTAGTTGGGTTCGTATTTTTACCCGGAGTTTTAGTTGGGTTCGTATTTTTACCCGGAGTTTTAGTTGGGTTCGTAATTTTACCCGGAGTTTTACTTGGGTTCGTAATTTTACCCGGAGTTTTACTTGGGTTCGTAATTTTACACGGAGTTTTAGTTGGGTTCGTAATTTTACCCGGAGTTTTAGTTGGGTTCGTATTTTTACCCGGAGTTTTAGTTGGGTTCGTATTTTTACCCGGAGTTTTAGTTGGGTTCGTATTTTTTACCCGGAGTTTTAGTTGGGTTCGTATTTTTACCCGGAGTTTTAGTTGGGTTCGTATTTTTTACCCGGAGTTTTAGTTGGGTTCGTATTTTTACCCGGAGTTTTAGTTGGGTTCGTATTTTTACCCGGAGTTTTAGTTGGGTTCGTATTTTTTACCCGGAGTTTTAGTTGGGTTCGTAATTTTACCCGGACTTTTTAGTTGGGTTCGTATTTTTTACCCGGACTTTTAGTTGGGTTCGTAATTTTACCCGGAGTTTTAGTTGGGTTCGTATTTTTTACCCGGAGTTTTAGTTGGGTTCGTATTTTTTAGCCGGAGTTTTAGTTGGGTTCGTATTTTTACCCGGAGTTTTAGTTGTGTTGGTAATTTTACCCGGAGTTTTAGTTGGGTTCATATTTTTTACCGGACTTTTTAGTTGGGTTCGTATTTTTTACCCGGAGTTTTAGTTGGTTTCGTATTTTTTACCCGGAGTTTTAGTTGGGTTCGTATTTTTACCCGGAGTTTTAGTTGGGTTCGTATTTTTACCCGGAGTTTTAGTTGGGTTCGTAATTTTACCCGGAGTTTTACTTGGGTTCGTAATTTTACCCGGAGTTTTACTTGGGTTCGTAATTTTACACGGAGTTTTAGTTGGGTTCGTAATTTTACCCGGAGTTTTAGTTGGGTTCGTAATTTTACCCGGACTTTTTTGTTGGGTTCGTATTTTTTACCCGGACTTTTAGTTGGGTTCGTAATTTTACCCGGAGTTTTAGTTGGGTTCGTAATTTTACCCGGAGTTTTAGTTGGGTTCGTAATTTTACCCGGAGTTTTACTTGGGTTCGTAATTTTACCCGGAGTTTTACTTGGGTTCGTAATTTTACACGGAGTTTTAGTTGGGTTCGTAATTTTACCCGGAGTTTTAGTTGGGTTCGTAATTTTACCCGGACTTTTTAGTTGGGTTCGTATTTTTTACCCGGACTTTTAGTTGGGTTCGTAATTTTACCCGTAGTTTTAGTTGGGTTCGTAATTTTACCCGGAGTTTTAGTTGAGTTCGTAATTTTACCCGGAGTTTTAGTTGGGTTCGTAATTTTACCCGGACTTTTTAGTTGGGTTCGTAATTTTACCCGGACTTTTTAGTTGTGTTCGTATTTTTTACCCGGAGTTTTAGTTGGGTTCGTAATTTTACCCGGAGTTTTAGTTGGGTTCGTAATTTTACCCGGACTTTTTAGTTGGGTTCGTATTTTTTACCCGGACTTTTAGTTGGGTTCGTAATTTTACCCGGAGTTTTAGTTGGGTTCGTATTTTTTACCCGGAGTTTTAGTTGGGTTCGTATTTTTTACCCGGAGTTTTAGTTGGGTTCGTATTTTTACCCGGAGTTTTAGTTGTGTTGGTAATTTTACCCGGAGTTTTAGTTGGGTTCATATTTTTTACCGGACTTTTTAGTTGGGTTCGTATTTTTTACCCGGAGTTTTAGTTGGTTTCGTATTTTTTACCCGGAGTTTTAGTTGGGTTCGTATTTTTACCCGGAGTTTTAGTTGGGTTCGTAATTTTACCCGGATTTTTTAGTTGGGTTCGAATTTTTTACCCGGACTTTTAGTTGGGTTCATAATTTTACCCGGAGTTTTAGTTGGGTTCGTAATTTTACCCGGACCTTTTAGTTGGGTTCGTATTTTGTACCCGGTCTTTTAGTTGGGTTCGTAATTTTACCCGGTGTTTTAGTTGGGTTCGTAATTTTACCCGGAGTTTTAGTTGGGTTCGTAATTTTACCCGGAGTCTTGAGTTACCCGGACTTTTTAGTTGGGTTCGTATTTTTACCCGGACTTTTAGTTGGGTTCGTAATTTTACCCGGAGTTTTAGTTGGGTTCGTAATTTTACCCGGAGTTTTAGTTGGGTTCGTAATTTTACCCGGAGTTTTACTTGGGTTCGTAATTTTACCCAGAGTTTTACTTGGGTTCGTAATTTTACCCGGAGTTTTAGTTGGGTTCGTAATTTTACCCGGAGTTTTAGTTGGGTTCGTAATTTTACCCGGACTTTTTAGTTGGGTTCGTATTTTTTACCCGGACTTTTAGTTGGGTTCGTAATTTTACCCGGAGTTTTAGTTGGGTTCGTAATTTTACCCGGAGTTTTAGTTGAGTTCGTAATTTTACCCGGAGTTTTAATTGGGTTCGTAATTTTACCCGGACTTTTTAGTTGGGTTCGTAATTTTACCCGGACTTTTTAGTTGGGTTCGTATTTTTTACCCGGAGTTTTAGTTGGGTTCGTATTTTTTACCCGTAGTTTTAGTTGGGTTCGTATTTTTACCCGGAGTTTTAGTTGGGTTCGTATTTTTACCCGGAGTTTTAGTTGGGTTCGTATTTTTTACCCGGACTTTTTAGTTGGGTTAGTATTTTTGCCCGGAGTTTTAGTTGGGTTCGTATTTTTTAGCCGGAGTTTTAGTTGGGTTCGTATTTTTTACCCGGAGTTTTAGTTGGGTTCGTATTTTTACCCGGAGTTTTAGTTGGGTTCGTATTTTTACCCGGAGTTTTAGTTGGGTTCGTATTTTTTACCCGGAGTTTTAGTTGGGTTCGTAATTTTACCCGGACTTTTTAGTTGGGTTCGTATTTTTTACCCGGACTTTTAGTTGGGTTCGTAATTTTACCCGGAGTTTTAGTTGGGTTCGTATTTTTTACCCGGAGTTTTAGTTGGGTTCGTATTTTTTACCCGGAGTTTTAGTTGGGTTCGTATTTTTACCCGGAGTTTTAGTTGTGTTGGTAATTTTACCCGGAGTTTTAGTTGGGTTCATATTTTTTACCGGACTTTTTAGTTGGGTTCGTATTTTTTACCCGGAGTTTTAGTTGGTTTCGTATTTTTTACCCGGAGTTTTAGTTGGGTTCGTATTTTTACCCGGAGTTTTAGTTGGGTTCGTATTTTTACCCGGAGTTTTAGTTGGGTTCGTAATTTTACCCGGAGTTTTAGTTGAGTTCGTAATTTTACCCGGAGTTTTAGTTGGGTTCGTAATTTTACCCGGACTTTTTAGTTGGGTTCGTATTTTTTACCCGGAGTTTTAGTTGGGTTCGTAATTTTACCCGGAGTTTTAGTTGGGTTCGTAATTTTACGCGGACTTTTTAGTTGTGTTGGTAATTTTACCCGGAGTTTTAGTTGGGTTCATATTTTTTACCGGACTTTTTAGTTAGGTTCGTATTTTTTACCCGGAGTTTTAGTTGGGTTCGTATTTTTTACCCGGAGTTTTAGTTGGGTTCGTATTTTTACCCGGAGTTTTAGTTGGGTTCGTATTTTTACCCGGAGTTTTTGTTGGGTTCGTATTTTTTACCCGGACTTTTTAGTTGGGTTAGTATTTTTGCCCGGAGTTTTAGTTGGGTTCGTATTTTTTAGCCGGAGTTTTAGTTGGGTTCGTATTTTTTACCCGGAGTTTTAGTTGGGTTCGTATTTTTACCCGGAGTTTTAGTTGGGTTCGTATTTTTACCCGGAGTTTTAGTTGGGTTCGTATTTTTTACCCGGAGTTTTAGTTGGGTTCGTATTTTTTACCCGGAGTTTTAGTTGGGTTCGTATTTTTTACCCGGAGTTTTAGTTGGGTTCGTATTTTTACCCGGAGTTTTAGTTGTGTTGGTAATTTTACCCGGAGTTTTAGTTGGGTTCATATTTTTTACCGGACTTTTTAGTTGGGTTCGTATTTTTACCCGGAGTTTTAGTTGGGTTCGTATTTTTTACCCGGAGTTTTAGTTGGGTTCGTATTTTTTACCCGGAGTTTTAGTTGGGTTCGTATTTTTTACCCGGAGTTTTAGTTGGGTTCGTATTTTTACCCGGAGTTTTAGTTGTGTTGGTAATTTTACCCGGAGTTTTAGTTGGGTTCATATTTTTTACCGGACTTTTTAGTTGGGTTCGTATTTTTTACCCGGAGTTTTAGTTGGTTTCGTATTTTTTACCCGGAGTTTTAGTTGGGTTCGTATTTTTACCCGGAGTTTTAGTTGGGTTCGTATTTTTACCCGGAGTTTTAGTTGGGTTCGTAATTTTACCCGGAGTTTTAGTTGAGTTCGTAATTTTACCCGGAGTTTTAGTTGGGTTCGTAATTTTACCCGGACTTTTTAGTTGGGTTCGTATTTTTTACCCGGAGTTTTAGTTGGGTTCGTATTTTTACCCGGAGTTTTAGTTGGGTTCGTATTTTTACCCGGAGTTTTTGTTGGGTTCGTATTTTTTACCCGGACTTTTTAGTTGGGTTAGTATTTTTGCCCGGAGTTTTAGTTGGGTTCGTATTTTTTAGCCGGAGTTTTAGTTGGGTTCGTATTTTTTACCCGGAGTTTTAGTTGGGTTCGTATTTTTACCCGGAGTTTTAGTTGGGTTCGAATTTTTACCCGGAGTTTTAGTTGGGTTCGTATTTTTTACCCGGAGTTTTAGTTGGGTTCGTATTTTTTACCCGGAGTTTTAGTTGGGTTCGTATTTTTTACCCGGAGTTTTAGTTGGGTTCGTATTTTTACCCGGAGTTTTAGTTGTGTTGGTAATTTTACCCGGAGTTTTAGTTGGGTTCATATTTTTTACCGGACTTTTTAGTTGGGTTCGTATTTTTACCCGGAGTTTTAGTTGGGTTCGTATTTTTTACCCGGAGTTTTAGTTGGGTTCGTATTTTTTACCCGGAGTTTTAGTTGGGTTCGTATTTTTTACCCGGAGTTTTAGTTGGGTTCGTATTTTTACCCGGAGTTTTAGTTGTGTTGGTAATTTTACCCGGAGTTTTAGTTGGGTTCATATTTTTACCCGGAGTTTTAGTTGTGTTGGTAATTTTACCCGGAGTTTTAGTTGGGTTCATATTTTTTACCGGACTTTTTAGTTGGGTTCGTATTTTTTACCCGGAGTTTTAGTTGGTTTCGTATTTTTTACCCGGAGTTTTAGTTGGGTTCGTATTTTTACCCGGAGTTTTAGTTGGGTTCGTATTTTTACCCGGAGTTTTAGTTGGGTTCGTAATTTTACCCGGAGTTTTAGTTGAGTTCGTAATTTTACCCGGAGTTTTAGTTGGGTTCGTAATTTTACCCGGACTTTTTAGTTGGGTTCGTATTTTTTACCCGGAGTTTTAGTTGGGTTCGTAATTTTACCCGGAGTTTTAGTTGGGTTCGTAATTTTACGCGGACTTTTTAGTTGTGTTGGTAATTTTACCCGGAGTTTTAGTTGGGTTAGTATTTTTGCCCGGAGTTTTAGTTGGGTTCATATTTTTTACCCGGAGTTTTAGTTGGGTTCGTATTTTTTACCCGGAGTTTTAGTTGGGTTCGTATTTTTACCCGGAGTTTTAGTTGGGTTCGTATTTTTACCCGGAGTTTTATTTGGGTTCGCATTTTTTACCCGCAGTTTTAGTTGGGTTCGTATTTTTTACCCGGAGTTTTAGTTGGTTTCGTATTTTTACCCGGAGTTTTAGTTGGGTTCGTATTTTTACCCGGAGTTTTAGTTGGGTTCGTATTTTTACCCGGAGTTTTAGTTGGGTTCGTAATTTTACCCGGAGTTTTAGTTGAGTTCGTAATTTTACCCGGAGTTTTAGTTGGGTTCGTAATTTTACCCGGACTTTTTAGTTGGGTTCGTATTTTTTACCCGGAGTTTTAGTTGGGTTCGTAATTTTACCCGGAGTTTTAGTTGGGTTCGTAATTTTACGCGGACTTTTTAGTTGTGTTGGTAATTTTACCCGGAGTTTTAGTTGGGTTGATATTTTTTACCGGACTTTTTAGTTGGGTTCGTATTTTTTACCCGGAGTTTTAGTTGGGTTCGTATTTTTTACCCGGAGTTTTAGTTGGGTTCGTATTTTTACCCGGAGTTTTAGTTGGGTTCGTATTTTTACCCGGAGTTTTTGTTGGGTTCGTATTTTTTACCCGGACTTTTTAGTTGGGTTAGTATTTTTGCCCGGAGTTTTAGTTGGGTTCGTATTTTTTAGCCGGAGTTTTAGTTGGGTTCGTATTTTTTACCCGGAGTTTTAGTTGGGTTCGTATTTTTACCCGGAGTTTTAGTTGGGTTCGTATTTTTACCCGGAGTTTTAGTTGGGTTCGTATTTTTTACCCGGAGTTTTAGTTGGGTTCGTATTTTTTACCCGGAGTTTTAGTTGGGTTCGTATTTTTTACCCGGAGTTTTAGTTGGGTTCGTATTTTTACCCGGAGTTTTAGTTGTGTTGGTAATTTTACCCGGAGTTTTAATTGGGTTCATATTTTTTACCGGACTTTTTAGTTGGGTTCGTATTTTTACCCGGAGTTTTAGTTGGGTTCGTATTTTTTACCCGGAGTTTTAGTTGGGTTCGTATTTTTTACCCGGAGTTTTAGTTGGGTTCGTATTTTTTACCCGGAGTTTTAGTTGGGTTCGTATTTTTACCCGGAGTTTTAGTTGTGTTGGTAATTTTACCCGGAGTTTTAGTTGGGTTCATATTTTTTACCGGACTTTTTAGTTGGGTTCGTATTTTTTACCCGGAGTTTTAGTTGGTTTCGTATTTTTTACCCGGAGTTTTAGTTGGGTTCGTATTTTTACCCGGAGTTTTAGTTGGGTTCGTATTTTTACCCGGAGTTTTAGTTGGGTTCGTAATTTTACCCGGAGTTTTAGTTGAGTTCGTAATTTTACCCGGAGTTTTAGTTGGGTTCGTAATTTTACCCGGACTTTTTAGTTGGGTTCGTATTTTTTACCCGGAGTTTTAGTTGGGTTCGTATTTTTACCCGGAGTTTTAGTTGGGTTCGTATTTTTACCCGGAGTTTTTGTTGGGTTCGTATTTTTTACCCGGACTTTTTAGTTGGGTTAGTATTTTTGCCCGGAGTTTTAGTTGGGTTCGTATTTTTTAGCCGGAGTTTTAGTTGGGTTCGTATTTTTTACCCGGAGTTTTAGTTGGGTTCGTATTTTTACCCGGAGTTTTAGTTGGGTTCGTATTTTTACCCGGAGTTTTAGTTGGGTTCGTATTTTTTACCCGGAGTTTTAGTTGGGTTCGTATTTTTTACCCGGAGTTTTAGTTGGGTTCGTATTTTTTACCCGGAGTTTTAGTTGGGTTCGTATTTTTACCCGGAGTTTTAGTTGTGTTGGTAATTTTACCCGGAGTTTTAGTTGGGTTCATATTTTTTACCGGACTTTTTAGTTGGGTTCGTATTTTTACCCGGAGTTTTAGTTGGGTTCGTATTTTTTACCCGGAGTTTTAGTTGGGTTCGTATTTTTTACCCGGAGTTTTAGTTGGGTTCGTATTTTTTACCCGGAGTTTTAGTTGGGTTCGTATTTTTACCCGGAGTTTTAGTTGTGTTGGTAATTTTACCCGGAGTTTTAGTTGGGTTCATATTTTTTACCGGACTTTTTAGTTGGGTTCGTATTTTTTACCCGGAGTTTTAGTTGGTTTCGTATTTTTTACCCGGAGTTTTAGTTGGGTTCGTATTTTTACCCGGAGTTTTAGTTGGGTTCGTATTTTTACCCGGAGTTTTAGTTGGGTTCGTAATTTTACCCGGAGTTTTAGTTGAGTTCGTAATTTTACCCGGAGTTTTAGTTGGGTTCGTAATTTTACCCGGACTTTTTAGTTGGGTTCGTATTTTTTACCCGGAGTTTTAGTTGGGTTCGTAATTTTACCCGGAGTTTTAGTTGGGTTCGTAATTTTACGCGGACTTTTTAGTTGTGTTGGTAATTTTACCCGGAGTTTTAGTTGGGTTAGTATTTTTGCCCGGAGTTTTAGTTGGGTTCATATTTTTTACCCGGAGTTTTAGTTGGGTTCGTATTTTTTACCCGGAGTTTTAGTTGGGTTCGTATTTTTACCCGGAGTTTTAGTTGGGTTCGTATTTTTACCCGGAGTTTTATTTGGGTTCGCATTTTTTACCCGCAGTTTTAGTTGGGTTCGAATTTTTACCCGGAGCTTTAGTTGGGTTCGTATTTTTACCCGGAGTTTTAGTTGGGTTCGTATTTTTTACCCGGACTTTTTAGTTGGGTTAGTATTTTTGCCCGGAGTTTTAGTTGGGTTCGTATTTTTTTACCCGGAGTTTTAGTTGGGTTCTAAATGTTACCCGGACTTTTTTGTTTGGTTCGTATTTTTTACCCGGAGTTTTAGTTGGGTTCGTAATTTTACCCGCACTTTTTAGTTGGGTTCGTAATTTTACCCGGAGTTTTAGTTGGGTTCGTAATTTTACCCGGAGTTTTGGTTGGGTTCGTAATTTTACCCGGAGTTTTAGTTGGGTTCGTAATTTTACTCGGAGTTTTAGTTGGGTTCGTAATTTTACCCGGACTTTTTAGTTGGGTTCGTATTTTTTACCCGGAGTTTTAGTTGGGTTCGTATTTTTACCCGGAGTTTTAGTTGGGTTCGTATTTTTACCCGGAGTTTTAGTTGGGTTCGTATTTTTTACCCGCAGTTTTAGTTGGGTTCGTATTTTTACCCGGAGCTTTAGTTGGGTTCGTATTTTTACCCGGAGTTTTAGTTGAGTTCGTAATTTTACCCGGAGTTTTAGTTGGGTTCGTAATTTTACCCGGAGTTTTACTTGGGTTCGTAATTTTGCCCGGAGTTTTAGTTGGGTTCGTATTTTTTACCCGGAGTTTTAGTTGGGTTCGTATTTTTACCCGGAGTTTTAGTTGGGTTCGTATTTTTACCCGGAGTTTTAGTTGGGTTCGTATTTTTTACCCGCAGTTTTAGTTGGGTTCGTATTTTTACCCGGAGCTTTAGTTGGGTTCGTATTTTTACCCGGAGTTTTAGTTGGGTTCGTAATTTTACCCGGAGTTTTAGTTGGGTTCGTAATTTTACCCGGAGTTTTACTTGGGTTCGTAATTTTACCCGGAGTTTTCCTTGGGTTCGTAATTTTACCCGGAGTTTTAGTTGGGTTCGTAATTTTACCCGGAGTTTTAGTTGGGTTCGTAATTTTACCCGGACATTTTAGTTGGGTTCGCATTTTTTACCCGGACTTTTAGTTGGGTTCGCAATTTTACCCGGAGTTTTAGTTGGGTTCGTCATTTTACCCGGAGTTTTAGTTGAGTTCGTAATTTTACCCGGAGTTTTAGTTGGGTTCGTAATTTTACCCGGACTTTTTAGTTGGGTTCGCAATTTTACCCGGACTTTTTAGTTGGGTTCGTATTTTTTACCCGGAGTTTTAGTTGGGTTCGTAATTTTACCCGGAGTTTTAGTTGGGTTCGTAATTTTACCCGGACTTTTTAGTTGTGTTGGTAATTTTACCCGGAGTTTTAGTTGGGTTCATATTTTTTACCGGACTTTTTAGTTGGGTTCGTATTTTTTACCCGGAGTTTTAGTTGGGTTCGTATTTTTACCCGGAGTTTTAGTTGGGTTCGTATTTTTACCCGGAGCTTTAGTTGGGTTCGTATTTTTACCCGGAGTTTTAGTTGAGTTCGTATTTTTTACCCGGACTTTTTAGTTGGGTTAGTATTTTTGCCCGGAGTTTTAGTTGGGTTCATATTTTTTACCCGGAGTTTTAGTTGGGTTCGTATTTTTTACCCGGAGTTTTAGTTGGGTTCGTATTTTTACCCGGAGTTTTATTTGGGTTCGCATTTTTTACCCGCAGTTTTAGTTGGGTTCGTATTTTTACCCGGAGCTTTAGTTGGGTTCGTATTTTTACCCGGAGTTTTAGTTGGGTTCGTATTTTTTACCCGGACTTTTTAGTTGGGTTAGTATTTTTGCCCGGAGTTTTAGTTGGGTTCGTATTTTTTTACCCGGAGTTTTAGTTGGGTTCTAAATGTTACCCGGACTTTTTTGTTTGGTTCGTATTTTTTACCCGGAGTTTTAGTTGGGTTCGTAATTTTACCCGCACTTTTTAGTTGGGTTCGTAATTTTACCCGGAGTTTTAGTTGGGTTCGTAATTTTACCCGGAGTTTTGGTTGGGTTCGTAATTTTACCCGGAGTTTTAGTTGGGTTCGTAATTTTACCCGGACTTTTTAGTTGGGTTCGTATTTTTTACCCGGACTTTTAGTTGGGTTCGTAATTTTACCCGGAGTTTTAGTTGGGTTCGTAATTTTACCCGTAGTTTTAGTTGAGTTCGTAATTTTACCCGGAGTTTTAGTTGGGTTAGTAATTTTACCCGGACTTTTTATTTGGGTTCGTAATTTTACCCTGACTTTTTAGTTGGGTTCGTAATTTTACCCGGAGTTTTAGTTGGGTTCGTAATTTTACCCGGAGTTTTACTTGGGTTCGTAATTTTACCCGGACTTTTTAGCTGGGTTCGTATTTTTTACCCGGACTTTTAGTTGGGTTCGTAATTTTACCCGGAGTTTTAGTTGGGTTCGTAATTTTACCCGGAGTTTTAGTTGGGTTTGTAATTTTACCCGGAGTTTTACTTGGGTTCGTAATTTTACCCGGAGTTTCACTTGGGTTCGTAATTTTACCCGGAGTTTTAGTTGGGTTCGTAATTTTACCCGGAGTTTTAGTTGGGTTCGTAATTTTACCCGGACTTTTTAGTTGGGTTCGTATTTTTTACCCGGAGTTTTAGTTGGTTTCGTATTTTTTACCCGGAGTTTTAGTTGGGTTCGTATTTTTACCCGGAGTTTTAGTTGGGTTCGTAATTTTACCCGGATTTTTTAGTTGGGTTCGAATTTTTTACCCGGACTTTTAGTTGGGTTCATAATTTTACCCGGAGTTTTAGTTGGGTTCGTAATTTTACCCGGACCTTTTAGTTGGGTTCGTATTTTGTACCCGGTCTTTTAGTTGGGTTCGTAATTTTACCCGGTGTTTTAGTTGGGTTCGTAATTTTACCCGGAGTCTTGAGTTACCCGGACTTTTTAGTTGGGTTCGTATTTTTACCCGGACTTTTAGTTGGGTTCGTAATTTTACCCGGAGTTTTAGTTGGGTTCGTAATTTTACCCGGAGTTTTAGTTGGGTTCGTAATTTTACCCGGAGTTTTACTTGGGTTCGTAATTTTACCCGGAGTTTTACTTGGGTTCGTAATTTTACCCGGAGTTTTAGTTGGGTTCGTAATTTTACCCGGAGTTTTAGTTGGGTTCGTAATTTTACCCGGACTTTTTAGTTGGGTTCGTATTTTTTACCCGGACTTTTAGTTGGGTTCGTAATTTTACCCGGAGTTTTAGTTGGGTTCGTAATTTTACCCGGAGTTTTAGTTGAGTTCGTAATTTTACCCGGAGTTTTAATTGGGTTCGTAATTTTACCCGGACTTTTTAGTTGGGTTCGTAATTTTACCCGGACTTTTTAGTTGGGTTCGTATTTTTTACCCGGAGTTTTAGTTGGGTTCGTATTTTTTACCCGTAGTTTTAGTTGGGTTCGTATTTTTACCCGGAGTTTTAGTTGGGTTCGTATTTTTACCCGGAGTTTTAGTTGGGTTCGTATTTTTTACCCGGACTTTTTAGTTGGGTTAGTATTTTTGCCCGGAGTTTTAGTTGGGTTCGTATTTTTTAGCCGGAGTTTTAGTTGGGTTCGTATTTTTTACCCGGAGTTTTAGTTGGGTTCGTATTTTTACCCGGAGTTTTAGTTGGGTTCGTATTTTTACCCGGAGTTTTAGTTGGGTTCGTATTTTTTACCCGGAGTTTTAGTTGGGTTCGTAATTTTACCCGGACTTTTTAGTTGGGTTCGTATTTTTTACCCGGACTTTTAGTTGGGTTCGTAATTTTACCCGGAGTTTTAGTTGGGTTCGTATTTTTTACCCGGAGTTTTAGTTGGGTTCGTATTTTTTACCCGGAGTTTTAGTTGGGTTCGTATTTTTACCCGGAGTTTTAGTTGTGTTGGTAATTTTACCCGGAGTTTTAGTTGGGTTCATATTTTTTACCGGACTTTTTAGTTGGGTTCGTATTTTTTACCCGGAGTTTTAGTTGGTTTCGTATTTTTTACCCGGAGTTTTAGTTGGGTTCGTATTTTTACCCGGAGTTTTAGTTGGGTTCGTATTTTTACCCGGAGTTTTAGTTGGGTTCGTAATTTTACCCGGAGTTTTAGTTGAGTTCGTAATTTTACCCGGAGTTTTAGTTGGGTTCGTAATTTTACCCGGACTTTTTAGTTGGGTTCGTATTTTTTACCCGGAGTTTTAGTTGGGTTCGTAATTTTACCCGGAGTTTTAGTTGGGTTCGTAATTTTACGCGGACTTTTTAGTTGTGTTGGTAATTTTACCCGGAGTTTTAGTTGGGTTCATATTTTTTACCGGACTTTTTAGTTGGGTTCGTATTTTTTACCCGGAGTTTTAGTTGGGTTCGTATTTTTTACCCGGAGTTTTAGTTGGGTTCGTATTTTTACCCGGAGTTTTAGTTGGGTTCGTATTTTTACCCGGAGTTTTTGTTGGGTTCGTATTTTTTACCCGGACTTTTTAGTTGGGTTAGTATTTTTGCCCGGAGTTTTAGTTGGGTTCGTATTTTTAGCCGGAGTTTTAGTTGGGTTCGTATTTTTTACCCGGAGTTTTAGTTGGGTTCGTATTTTTACCCGGAGTTTTAGTTGGGTTCGTATTTTTACCCGGAGTTTTAGTTGGGTTCGTATTTTTTACCCGGAGTTTTAGTTGGGTTCGTATTTTTTACCCGGAGTTTTAGTTGGGTTCGTATTTTTTACCCGGAGTTTTAGTTGGGTTCGTATTTTTACCCGGAGTTTTAGTTGTGTTGGTAATTTTACCCGGAGTTTTAGTTGGGTTCATATTTTTTACCGGACTTTTTAGTTGGGTTCGTATTTTTACCGGAGTTTTAGTTGGGTTCGTATTTTTTACCCGGAGTTTTAGTTGGGTTCGTATTTTTTACCCGGAGTTTTAGTTGGGTTCGTATTTTTTACCGGAGTTTTAGTTGGGTTCGTATTTTTACCCGGAGTTTTAGTTGTGTTGGTAATTTTACCCGGAGTTTTAGTTGGGTTCATATTTTTTACCGGACTTTTTAGTTGGGTTCGTATTTTTTACCCGGAGTTTTAGTTGGTTTCGTATTTTTTACCCGGAGTTTTAGTTGGGTTCGTATTTTTACCCGGAGTTTTAGTTGGGTTCGTATTTTTACCCGGAGTTTTAGTTGGGTTCGTAATTTTACCCGGAGTTTTAGTTGAGTTCGTAATTTTACCCGGAGTTTTAGTTGGGTTCGTAATTTTACCGGACTTTTTAGTTGGGTTCGTATTTTTTACCCGGAGTTTTAGTTGGGTTCGTATTTTTACCCGGAGTTTTAGTTGGGTTCGTATTTTTACCCGGAGTTTTTGTTGGGTTCGTATTTTTTACCCGGACTTTTTAGTTGGGTTAGTATTTTTGCCCGGAGTTTTAGTTGGGTTCGTATTTTTTAGCCGGAGTTTTAGTTGGGTTCGTATTTTTTACCCGGAGTTTTAGTTGGGTTCGTATTTTTACCCGGAGTTTTAGTTGGGTTCGAATTTTTACCCGGAGTTTTAGTTGGGTTCGTATTTTTTACCCGGAGTTTTAGTTGGGTTCGTATTTTTTACCCGGAGTTTTAGTTGGGTTCGTATTTTTTACCCGGAGTTTTAGTTGGGTTCGTATTTTTACCCGGAGTTTTAGTTGTGTTGGTAATTTTACCCGGAGTTTTAGTTGGGTTCATATTTTTTACCGGACTTTTTAGTTGGGTTCGTATTTTTACCCGGAGTTTTAGTTGGGTTCGTATTTTTTACCCGGAGTTTTAGTTGGGTTCGTATTTTTTACCCGGAGTTTAAGTTGGGTTCGTATTTTTTACCCGGAGTTTTAGTTGGGTTCGTATTTTTACCCGGAGTTTTAGTTGTGTTGGTAATTTTACCCGGAGTTTTAGTTGGGTGGGTTCATATTTTTACCCGGAGTTTTAGTTGTGTTGGTAATTTTACCCGGAGTTTTAGTTGGGTTCATATTTTTTACCGGACTTTTTAGTTGGGTTCGTATTTTTTACCCGGAGTTTTAGTTGGTTTCGTATTTTTTACCCGGAGTTTTAGTTGGGTTCGTATTTTTACCCGGAGTTTTAGTTGGGTTCGTATTTTTACCCGGAGTTTTAGTTGGGTTCGTAATTTTACCCGGAGTTTTAGTTGAGTTCGTAATTTTACCCGGAGTTTTAGTTGGGTTCGTAATTTTACCCGGACTTTTTAGTTGGGTTCGTATTTTTTACCCGGAGTTTTAGTTGGGTTCGTAATTTTACCCGGAGTTTTAGTTGGGTTCGTAATTTTACGCGGACTTTTTAGTTGTGTTGGTAATTTTACCCGGAGTTTTAGTTGGGTTAGTATTTTTGCCCGGAGTTTTAGTTGGGTTCATATTTTTTACCCGGAGTTTTAGTTGGGTTCGTATTTTTTACCCGGAGTTTTAGTTGGGTTCGTATTTTTACCCGGAGTTTTAGTTGGGTTCGTATTTTTACCCGGAGTTTTATTTGGGTTCGCATTTTTTACCCGCAGTTTTAGTTGGGTTCGTATTTTTTACCCGGAGTTTTAGTTGGGTTCGTATTTTTACCCGGAGTTTTAGTTGGGTTCGTATTTTTACCCGGAGTTTTAGTTGGGTTCGTATTTTTTACCCGGACTTTTTAGTTGGGTTAGTATTTTTGCCCGGAGTTTTAGTTGGGTTCGTATTTTTTAGCCGGAGTTTTAGTTGGGTTCGTATTTTTTACCCGGAGTTTTAGTTGGGTTCGTATTTTTACCCGGAGTTTTAGTTGGGTTCGTATTTTTACCCGGAGTTTTAGTTGGGTTCGTATTTTTTACCCGGAGTTTTAGTTGGGTTCGTAATTTTACCCGGACTTTTTAGTTGGGTTCGTATTTTTTACCCGGACTTTTAGTTGGGTTCGTAATTTTACCCGGAGTTTTAGTTGGGTTCGTATTTTTTACCCGGAGTTTTAGTTGGGTTCGTATTTTTTACCCGGAGTTTTAGTTGGGTTCGTATTTTTACCCGGAGTTTTAGTTGTGTTGGTAATTTTACCCGGAGTTTTAGTTGGGTTCATATTTTTTACCGGACTTTTTAGTTGGGTTCGTATTTTTTACCCGGAGTTTTAGTTGGTTTCGTATTTTTTACCCGGAGTTTTAGTTGGGTTCGTATTTTTACCCGGAGTTTTAGTTGGGTTCGTATTTTTACCCGGAGTTTTAGTTGGGTTCGTAATTTTACCCGGAGTTTTAGTTGAGTTCGTAATTTTACCCGGAGTTTTAGTTGGGTTCGTAATTTTACCCGGACTTTTTAGTTGGGTTCGTATTTTTTACCCGGAGTTTTAGTTGGGTTCGTAATTTTACCCGGAGTTTTAGTTGGGTTCGTAATTTTACGCGGACTTTTTAGTTGTGTTGGTAATTTTACCCGGAGTTTTAGTTGGGTTCATATTTTTTACCGGACTTTTTAGTTGGGTTCGTATTTTTTACCCGGAGTTTTAGTTGGGTTCGTATTTTTTACCCGGAGTTTTAGTTGGGTTCGTATTTTTACCCGGAGTTTTAGTTGGGTTCGTATTTTTACCCGGAGTTTTTGTTGGGTTCGTATTTTTTACCCGGACTTTTTAGTTGGGTTAGTATTTTTGCCCGGAGTTTTAGTTGGGTTCGTATTTTTTAGCCGGAGTTTTAGTTGGGTTCGTATTTTTTACCCGGAGTTTTAGTTGGGTTCGTATTTTTACCCGGAGTTTTAGTTGGGTTCGTATTTTTACCCGGAGTTTTAGTTGGGTTCGTATTTTTTACCCGGAGTTTTAGTTGGGTTCGTATTTTTTACCCGGAGTTTTAGTTGGGTTCGTATTTTTTACCCGGAGTTTTAGTTGGGTTCGTATTTTTACCCGGAGTTTTAGTTGTGTTGGTAATTTTACCCGGAGTTTTAGTTGGGTTCATATTTTTTACCGGACTTTTTAGTTGGGTTCGTATTTTTACCCGGAGTTTTAGTTGGGTTCGTATTTTTTACCCGGAGTTTTAGTTGGGTTCGTATTTTTTACCCGGAGTTTTAGTTGGGTTCGTATTTTTTACCCGGAGTTTTAGTTGGGTTCGTATTTTTACCCGGAGTTTTAGTTGTGTTGGTAATTTTACCCGGAGTTTTAGTTGGGTTCATATTTTTTACCGGACTTTTTAGTTGGGTTCGTATTTTTTACCCGGAGTTTTAGTTGGTTTCGTATTTTTTACCCGGAGTTTTAGTTGGGTTCGTATTTTTACCCGGAGTTTTAGTTGGGTTCGTATTTTTACCCGGAGTTTTAGTTGGGTTCGTAATTTTACCCGGAGTTTTAGTTGAGTTCGTAATTTTACCCGGAGTTTTAGTTGGGTTCGTAATTTTACCCGGACTTTTTAGTTGGGTTCGTATTTTTTACCCGGAGTTTTAGTTGGGTTCGTATTTTTACCCGGAGTTTTAGTTGGGTTCGTATTTTTACCCGGAGTTTTTGTTGGGTTCGTATTTTTTACCCGGACTTTTTAGTTGGGTTAGTATTTTTGCCCGGAGTTTTAGTTGGGTTCGTATTTTTTAGCCGGAGTTTTAGTTGGGTTCGTATTTTTTACCCGGAGTTTTAGTTGGGTTCGTATTTTTACCCGGAGTTTTAGTTGGGTTCGTATTTTTACCCGGAGTTTTAGTTGGGTTCGTATTTTTTACCCGGAGTTTTAGTTGGGTTCGTATTTTTTACCCGGAGTTTTAGTTGGGTTCGTATTTTTTACCCGGAGTTTTAGTTGGGTTCGTATTTTTACCCGGAGTTTTAGTTGTGTTGGTAATTTTACCCGGAGTTTTAGTTGGGTTCATATTTTTTACCGGACTTTTTAGTTGGGTTCGTATTTTTACCCGGAGTTTTAGTTGGGTTCGTATTTTTTACCCGGAGTTTTAGTTGGGTTCGTATTTTTTACCCGGAGTTTTAGTTGGGTTCGTATTTTTTACCCGGAGTTTTAGTTGGGTTCGTATTTTTACCCGGAGTTTTAGTTGTGTTGGTAATTTTACCCGGAGTTTTAGTTGGGTTCATATTTTTTACCGGACTTTTTAGTTGGGTTCGTATTTTTTACCCGGAGTTTTAGTTGGTTTCGTATTTTTTACCCGGAGTTTTAGTTGGGTTCGTATTTTTACCCGGAGTTTTAGTTGGGTTCGTATTTTTACCCGGAGTTTTAGTTGGGTTCGTAATTTTACCCGGAGTTTTAGTTGAGTTCGTAATTTTACCCGGAGTTTTAGTTGGGTTCGTAATTTTACCCGGACTTTTTAGTTGGGTTCGTATTTTTTACCCGGAGTTTTAGTTGGGTTCGTATTTTTACCCGGAGTTTTAGTTGGGTTCGTATTTTTACCCGGAGTTTTTGTTGGGTTCGTATTTTTTACCCGGACTTTTTAGTTGGGTTAGTATTTTTGCCCGGAGTTTTAGTTGGGTTCGTATTTTTTAGCCGGAGTTTTAGTTGGGTTCGTATTTTTTACCCGGAGTTTTAGTTGGGTTCGTATTTTTACCCGGAGTTTTAGTTGGGTTCGTATTTTTACCCGGAGTTTTAGTTGGGTTCGTATTTTTTACCCGGAGTTTTAGTTGGGTTCGTATTTTTTACCCGGAGTTTTAGTTGGGTTCGTATTTTTTACCCGGAGTTTTAGTTGGGTTCGTATTTTTACCCGGAGTTTTAGTTGTGTTGGTAATTTTACCCGGAGTTTTAGTTGGGTTCATATTTTTTACCGGACTTTTTAGTTGGGTTCGTATTTTTACCCGGAGTTTTAGTTGGGTTCGTATTTTTACCCGGAGTTTTAGTTGGGTTCGTATTTTTTACCCGGAGTTTTAGTTGGGTTCGTATTTTTTACCCGGAGTTTTAGTTGGGTTCGTATTTTTACCCGTAGTTTTAGTTGTGTTGGTAATTTTACCCGGAGTTTTAGTTGGGTTCATATTTTTTACCGGACTTTTTAGTTGGGTTCGTATTTTTTACCCGGAGTTTTAGTTGGTTTCGTATTTTTTACCCGGAGTTTTAGTTGGGTTCGTATTTTTACCCGGAGTTTTAGTTGGGTTCGTATTTTTACCCGGAGTTTTAGTTGGGTTCGTAATTTTACCCGGAGTTTTAGTTGAGTTCGTAATTTTACCCGGAGTTTTAGTTGGGTTCGTAATTTTACCCGGACTTTTTAGTTGGGTTCGTATTTTTTACCCGGAGTTTTAGTTGGGTTCGTAATGTTACCCCGGAGTTTTAGTTGGGTTCGTAATTTTACGCGGACTTTTTAGTTGTGTTGGTAATTTTACCCGGAGTTTTAGTTGGGTTAGTATTTTTGCCCGGAGTTTTAGTTGGGTTCATATTTTTTACCCGGAGTTTTAGTTGGGTTCGTATTTTTTACCCGGAGTTTTAGTTGGGTTCGTATTTTTACCCGGAGTTTTAGTTGGGTTCGTATTTTTTACCCGGAGTTTTATTTGGGTTCGCATTTTTTACCCGCAGTTTTAGTTGGGTTCGCATTTACCCGGAGCTTTAGTTGGGTTCGTATTTTTACCCGGAGTTTTAGTTGGGTTCGTATTTTTTACCCGGACTTTTTAGTTGGGTTAGTATTTTTGCCTGGAGTTTTAGTTGGGTTCGTATTTTTTTACCCGGAGTTTTAGTTGGGTTCTAAATGTTACCCGGACTTTTTTGTTTGGTTCGTATTTTTTACCCGGAGTTTTAGTTGGGTTCGTAATTTTACCCGCACTTTTTAGTTGGGTTCGTAATTTTACCCGGAGTTTTAGTTGGGTTCGTAATTTTACCCGGAGTTTTGGTTGGGTTCGTAATTTTACCCGGAGTTTTAGTTGGGTTCGTAATTTTACTCGGAGTTTTAGTTGGGTTCGTAATTTTACCCGGACTTTTTAGTTGGGTTCGTATTTTTTACCCGGAGTTTTAGTTGGGTTCGTATTTTTACCCGGAGTTTTAGTTGGGTTCGTATTTTTACCCGGCGTTTTAGTTGGGTTCGTATTTTTTACCCGCAGTTTTAGTTGGGTTCGTATTTTTACCCGGAGCTTTAGTTGGGTTCGTATTTTTACCCGGAGTTTTAGTTGAGTTCGTAATTTTACCCGGAGTTTTAGTTGGGTTCGTAATTTTACCCGGAGTTTTACTTGGGTTCGTAATTTTGCCCGGAGTTTTAGTTGGGTTCGTATTTTTTACCCGGAGTTTTAGTTGGGTTCGTATTTTTACCCGGAGTTTTAGTTGGGTTCGTATTTTTACCCGGAGTTTTAGTTGGGTTCGTATTTTTTACCCGCAGTTTTAGTTGGGTTCGTATTTTTACCCGGAGCTTTAGTTGGGTTCGTATTTTTACCCGGAGTTTTAGTTGGGTTCGTAATTTTACCCGGAGTTTTAGTTGGGTTCGTAATTTTACCCGGAGTTTTACTTGGGTTCGTAATTTTACCCGGAGTTTTCCTTGGGTTCGTAATTTTACCCGGAGTTTTAGTTGGGTTCGTAATTTTACCCGGAGTTTTAGTTGGGTTCGTAATTTTACCCGGACATTTTAGTTGGGTTCGCATTTTTTACCCGGACTTTTAGTTGGGTTCGCAATTTTACCCGGAGTTTTAGTTGGGTTCGTAATTTTACCCGGAGTTTTAGTTGAGTTCGTAATTTTACCCGGAGTTTTAGTTGGGTTCGTAATTTTACCCGGACTTTTTAGTTGGGTTCGCAATTTTACCCGGACTTTTTAGTTGGGTTCGTATTTTTTACCCGGAGTTTTAGTTGGGTTCGTAATTTTACCCGGAGTTTTAGTTGGGTTCGTAATTTTACCCGGACTTTTTAGTTGTGTTGGTAATTTTACCCGGAGTTTTAGTTGGGTTCATATTTTTTACCGGACTTTTTAGTTGGGTTCGTATTTTTTACCCGGAGTTTTAGTTGGGTTCGTATTTTTTACCCGGAGTTTTAGTTGGGTTCGTATTTTTACCCGGAGTTTTAGTTGGGTTCGTAGTTTTACCCGGAGTTTTAGTTGGGTTCGTATTTTTTACCCGGACTTTTTAGTTGGGTTAGTATTTTTGCCCGGAGTTTTAGTTGGGTTCGTATTTTTTACCCGGAGTTTTAGTTGAGTTCGTATTTTTTACCCGGAGTTTTAGTTGGGTTCGTATTTTTACCCGGAGTTTTAGTTGGGTTTGTATTTTTACCCGGAGTTTTAGTTGGGTTCGTATTTTTTACCCGCAGTTTTAGTTGGGTTCGTATTTTTACCCGGAGCTTTAGTTGGGTTCGTATTTTTACCCGGAGTTTTAGTTGGGTTCGTATTTTTTACCCGGACTTTTTAGTTGGGTTAGTATTTTTGCCCGGAGTTTTAGTTGGGTTCGTATTTTTTTACCCGGAGTTTTAGTTGGGTTCTAAATGTTACCCGGACTTTTTTGTTTGGTTCGTATTTTTTACCCGGACTTTTAGTTGGGTTCGTAATTTTACCCGCACTTTTTAGTTGGGTTCGTAATTTTACCCGGAGTTTTAGTTGGGTTCGTAATTTTACCCGGAGTTTTAGTTGGGTTCGTAATTTTACCCGGAGTTTTAGTTGGGTTCGTAATTTTACCCGGGGTTTTAGTTGGGTTCGTAATTTAACCCGGACTTTTTAGTTGGGTTCGTATTTTTTACCCGGACTTTTAGTTGGGTTCGTAATTTTACCCGGAGTTTTAGTTGGGTTCGTAATTTTACCCGTAGTTTTAGTTGAGTTCGTAATTTTACCCGGAGTTTTAGTTGGGTTAGTAATTTTACCCGGACTTTTTATTTGGGTTCGTAATTTTACCCGGACTTTTTAGTTGGGTTCGTAATTTTACCCGGAGTTTTAGTTGGGTTCGTAATTTTACCCGGAGTTTTACTTGGGTTCGTAATTTTACCCGGACTTTTTAGTTGGGTTCGTATTTTTTACCCGGACTTTTAGTTGGGTTCGTAATTTTACCCGGAGTTTTAGTTGGGTTCGTAATTTTACCCGGAGTTTTAGTTGGGTTCGTAATTTTACCCGGAGTTTTACTTGGGTTCGTAATTTTACCCGGAGTTTTACTTGGGTTCGTAATTTTACCCGGAGTTTTAGTTGGGTTCGTAATTTTACCCGGAGTTTTAGTTGGGTTCGTAATTTTACCCGGACTTTTTAGTTGGGTTCGTATTTTTTACCCCGACTTTTAGTTGGGTTCGTAATTTT